>JAARMF010000462.1:13009-34455 GCA_022844705.1 Toxascaris leonina | reverse complement strand
AAAAGCTGCTTAATGATGTAGTCCATGAACAACTACTTATAATGACTATACGATTTTCATGTTCGAGCCACAGATGCTACAAGGAAAGCCATGACATGTGCACCTATATATAAATACAATCTTGCTATAGCATAGGAGCATTTGTGACTATAATATCAACATTTAGAGGAAATTGCAAAAAATGCTCAAAAATGATGAGCAACCTTTTAAAATAGAATAAAATATCAACATTTTAAACGAGCATGGGTCAAGCTTCGAAAGTGCTCGTTGATCGATAAGCATGCTTATGTTGCTCTTGCACGACGGCTAATGACGATGAGTTGTGACAGCTGTTAGGAATGCGGCTTGAGCATCGTTGAATATCGACACACTTCTTGCAGATAATGCACATCCCACAAGCTAATACAACTGCACCCATTTAATCCGATGCGAGCAAATTCAAAGAGTTGCTTGTGGAATTGCTCTTTTGCCGGCCCACAAATATTATTGCCAGATAAAAAGATTGGACAGAGTGGAACCCAATATTTATAACCTTATTTATCCATCCGATTGAAGGAACCCTAATATCATGGCCTGATTATCGATCCGATACAAGGAGACCTAATTTTATGGTCCGATATATCAATCGGATAGAAGAAAATCCCTCCTCGTCCACAATCAATTTACGTTTATTGTAATGATTGGAATTCACTCTAGTAATAGATAGGTGGAATAAATACGTCATTGAAGATTCATTACGTTGGCTGACGCATTGACTGTCATATTTGCGAAGTAATTTGTGTTCATTGCATTCATTTTGGTGCCGTAAATATTGCAACCATGCAAAAGAGCAATTCAGATACTTCAGTGAACAGCTTCATAAAGATTTATACTCTTCAAGATAGAAAGCGACTTGAAAATGGTCCTTATGACCACCTATTATCGTGAGTTTAGGCCGTATTTGTAGTTAAAAGGAAGTAGAAGGGAGAGGAAAGAGTGGTAAACGTTCATCTCACAGGTTTCTTTCCCTCTCCTCTCATACAATTTTTTGGGAAGCACTTTGAAGAATTTTCTCCGCAATTTCACACTGAAAGTGTTGGAAAAACCCATTAAAAACTATAAAGCAGCGATTTTTTATGAGATGCCAATAAAGAAAGAAAAAATCGTAGAAAGTGCCAAAGAAGTTATAAAATAAGCACTTCCTTCGGTTCCAACTTGTTTTAGCAACTTAAATAATTTATTCAAATTATTGATAACTACAGAACAATTCTCCGATACTTTATTTGGTCAGATTGTCCATATAAATGCTCACGCAAAATATTCTCTTTTCAATGACCGAAGCGAGGTAAAAAAAGAAAGTTGATAATTGAGATACGCATACGCACTTCCTCTTAACTTTGAATGATTATAAATTCTTTTCGTGTTGATAGTTTGAGTTTAATTGTTTATAGTATGAAAGATTACATATCACTTTCGGCAAATTCTCTATTATCACCTTCAGCAGCTCCAGATTTCGAGTATCTGCTTAGACGGGTAAATTACATCTGTACACGGGCACGATATTCCCGCAAAGAAATATTGGTAGTAGCACATGAGAGTCGATCTTTCAGGAAGGACCATATAGAAAACAGAAGAGCAAATCATTTGAAACTTCATCTATTCGTATTTTCACGGTCCGAAAGTGGGGGAGGGGTGTGAGAGGAGAGGAGAGGGCATGTGTGAGAGGGGAGGACAGGGCAAGGGTGAGAGACACGAGGAAATGACCACAGCATATTCGATAGAGCCGAATAAATTTGCTTCTACATATCAGATCTGTTTCCAATTGTTTTTCTAGCCGTCTTATTATATAATAGATTCTTTAATTTCCACCTTTTGCACTTTTATTTCACATGATAACGGCTTGTGAGAAATATTTTGAAACTACAACAGATTGTCAATATTGCGTTGTGTTCATATCAAATGCCATATATCGTACATAAAAAGAATTTTTGTGGTGGATGCCGCAGAGGTGGTTTGATGCCTTCAATGGCTTATAATAATTTAGAGAGGAAATGAAAGGGAGAGGAAGGAAAAATGAGCTGTTATAATGGCAAATGATTTCTTTGTAGCGTTAAAGAATGCTCCACAATTCGACGTGTATGAGAATATTAAAGATAATTTAGAGATAATCATGTCCTCTTGGCCACTATTTGCCATCATCTTGTTTTAAACTCTTTGCGATATTTTAGTGGCCATTTTGCTTCTTTATTCTTCATCGATTATAGATTCTTTCTTTGTGATACTCGATGGTTCAAAAACCTGCTCTATGCAGCGTCATCTTATTTCCATAAAACCTGAAGTTGAACAAAAGAATGATTGTTCGAACAAAAAGAAACTTTTTTTGCGCGTCATCAAGAAAAACGTTGCAAATTTTGCGATGTAATTAGTGTCGTTGATCTTTGCGTGGTGTTACCTTCTTCGAAACGTTTGTTTGCTCCCTGCTGCTATACTAAACATTCAAAAAGTCAATTAATTGTGCATGGGCACTTTAATGCTATCAACGATCTCATTCGACATGATACCGAAACGACACCTTTCAAATAGAGTCGTTAATTCTTACTTAATTTCAATAAATCCTCTGCCATTCTCTTAGAGATCTTAGAAGTCGATCATCAATGTGCTCTCTTTACTTCAGTAGACAGTTCTGCGACGACATTTTGCACGATTTTTTATTCTACTGTAGTCTAACGATGGCACATCATCAGCTGGCTAGACCGACTATGACGTGTTCGTTCCGCCGTCTAGATCACCTGACCCAAGGGATCCAACGAAGGCCGCTTTTGTGAGTCTTAATCCCAGTCCAACATCTCTGACGAGAGAGGGCAACACCATTCACATACGTATAAATTGTGCGAGAGATCATTATTCTATGCCTAATAAAGTCGGCACACTGAACAAATGTCGCAACGGAAATGTGCGCTACCTTAAATCTAACCCATAAAACTGGTATATAACCTATGGAATGAGGATATGTTGTTATAAAAATTAGCAAGTTTGACTAATTCAGATTAGCGCATTGAGAAAATGCGTTTAGGCCAGCGTCAAAGCTTTAAAAAAACCAAAGGAAATCCATAGAACAAGCATTGAAACTTTATTCATACTTGCCAAGATACTCTATCGAATGAGCAAAATATCATCAAGCAGCACATTCTTGAAGCGTCATAATGTAATATAGCATTCAAGTATATTAATTACCCCAACTTATCATTTAGGTATAATGGCGCATCATTGCAACAGTTGGTGGCACTTCTTGAGAGGAATTAATTTTACGCTGCTAGGATGCGAATTTTTTGNAATTTTTCAATTTGCCAGCCTGATTTCTTTTCGAATCGTCACCGAATTGTGGAATTCTCATCTTTATTTCCCATATTTAAAAAAAACACTTTTAACTTAAAATTTTTTATTTGTTCATTGAATGCTTCAATCTTAATCTCATACTTCAATCTTTATTTGCACATCCATTTAACACTTTCTTTGATGATATTGGTGATGTTTGGTCATCACGATCATTTTTCCGCTGAATAATTTCAACCAATTTTTTCTTTAGCATTTCCTTGACAATATTTTAGACGAGATTCGAGATTCGTATCCAATTGTACTGAGGATGATGATGGCCCTTAGTGGTAATCGAATTTTTAACATAATTTCGCACTTATAGCTATCCGACTCGTTTAACAGATCAACTTTCATTGAGAAAAAGGATGTGGTTAGCTGCTAAATTTGACTTTTGACAGCAGTAAAAATTTTTTCTTTCCGTTGGGTTGGATTTCTCCCTTCATGATAAACACCGTAACAAAGAGGATCGCAAGNTTGGGTTGGATTTCTCCCTTCATGATGAACACCGTAACAAAGAGGCTCGCAAGAAAAAAAAAAACTTATTCACCTCTCTTCTCTGAGGTAAGTGCAAGAAAATATTTTCGTGGTTAACACCTGCCTATGAGAATCGTCGAATATGATATATTCTTTCAGTATTTACAATGAGTTGCTGTAAAATGCCATCCGATATCTTGTAACGTCAGTGATGCCGAAATAAACAAAGCATACCTGCTTGAGGTGTAATGAAATATGCGAAGTTACATTCACAATAAATACTGAGCACAAAAAAAATTCCTCATTTCATACACTCACCTATCATTTGCTTCTCAATCCAATTGCAGTTGAAAATCTCAGAAATACCGAAAATTTGCCTCAAGTGATATTCAACACCGAATATCGTATCTGAGACCTCTCAATCACCAAATATTGTGATTATTTACATTCCACTCAAATGAACAATTCACATTGTTATCAACTGAGCTTAAATCAGCAGTAAATTTCACGATAGTTGCATCACTTCCTAGGTGCATAATTTAAGTTCAATATTAGTCATTCAAAGCACATAAATGCTCAATGCAAAATAAATCAACAGTCGCGATATATCACCAAATCGCAATAATTGATTTTAGTCACCTGACGACCCGTTCAGTTGCCAAGATCGGCGGCTCGGTGCCTTCTGCTTCCAGCGCTGACCATATAGCTGAACCAGTGGTTCATCTCAAGTCCCAGTAATAAAGCTGAATAATTTAGTTGACGAGCAAAACTCTGTCGTTCATATCGAACGAAAATAGTGTAAATGCCGATATTATCCCATAGGTATCTTTCATCTCTTGGTGTTGCTAGCGTTAGATTAGTATAGGAGAATGCTATAGGCATCAATCTGTCCTTGAACTTACCTCAAATCTATAGACGTATATAACAACATATAAAAATATCTGAAAAAAAAGAGGACAAAACCGCAGTAAATGATCGTTATCAAATGCTGCCAACATCGAAATTAGTGTGGTAGTCGAAATTTTTCATGAAATCATATAAATTCGTCAAAAATGCGATGTCCCAAAAAGTTTTCCCGACATTTTTGGCAATTCGATTATTATTCTGCCATCACGGAAGCAAAAAAAAAAAAAAACATAACTATCGAGCAACACTTCTTCATAAAATGCAGAAAGTCTCAAGCATCATCTTCGGTAATAAGCCTCAGTCGTGACATCGAACGTTATTGCATTGGCTCAGGCACATTATGGAAGCATGACAATGCAACGTCGAACACTAGCATTAAAAGTTTGAATGCGTTGAAAAGCTTATCAGAGAAGCGGATGCGGTATATAATTTTGCAATCGTTCATCAAACTAGCTGCTAGACGAAATATTCACAGAACAAACAAAATGTCCGCAATAATTCAGCTATGTTTTGTCTTGAACCAACCATTGATATAAATCTAACGCGAGCGGATCGTGCTTTTAATCCAAATGGCTATGAAAAGCGCACTATCGATTAATGTTAAATTGTGATGGAAGCGATCGCAAAATATAATTTATGCAAAATTCTTAGCATATTTTGGTCATAATCCTAAAGTTATTACTTACTGTAGCAATAATATCAACCAAAATATTGCTAAAGTGGATTAACGAACGACTAGATTGTGCCCAATGAATCCAATAAATCCTTGTAAACCTCGCATTGCAATCCATTGAAATTTTGAAAAGGAAACTGTTGCACACAAAAACACAAAATTGTTAGAATAAACGGGTGAAATTCGGGAAAACCGTTATATACAAAAATGCGATTATATGCGAATGCAAAAATTTTAGTATGCCGAATTTGATAGTTTTCCGATATCGCATGCGAAAATGTTGCAATGACATTCGAATATGTGCCATCGTTTAGTTTCAACGCTAAAGGAGAGGGCAATAAAAGATACGAGGAATTTGAACGAGCAAAAGCGAACTATGGTCATTAGAATAAGTCGTCTAGTGCCGAAATAGGAGAGACATTTTCGCATGCGAATTTTTCTTAATATGGAAGTGTATTTTGGCAGCTGAAATTTAATTCTTTTTTATGTGAGATCGTTGAATATTAATGGCACATTTATGCTTCATGACTCGTCGCTTAGCTTTTCTTCAGTCCCATTCAAAGAGTGATAATCAAATATTTATCAATGCTAAACATTAAACTCAATTATTGGTATTCAGCTCGGCTTCAATAGATCTTGATTGCGCTTAAGAAGAGGCCGTGGAGTAAGAAAAAGATAGATTGCAATAATACGTGAAGATTGCACCCAATCATCAAAAAACACTGCGTCTAAAAATAAGTATATATAGATCGACTTCCGTCCACTCAGTTCCTGAATAAATCATTGCTTTCTCCTCTGAAAATTTTGCAATTCTTTTTGGTAGGATTTACAAATTTGAAGTGGTGTCTTTTTCAGTTATAGGCTTTCTTGCTCTTTCCCCTCTCTCCCCCTCTCTCCTCTACAAACATTCTTTCCTATTAACTGGCTATATTCCATCAAGATCATGTAATTCACACAGCTTTTCTTAGCTGTGCTTTCTCGCTTAGCAATCGATTTAGCCTCAGCGATTATTTCACGCAGATGTTTGATGTATGAATGCGAATGTGTGTTAATGAATCCATCTTTGATTCAATCAGAAGGCGACTATTATTGAACGCCGAGAAATTGTTTATTGTACCCAATGATTGATTATATCACCTTTAAAAACTTGTGATATTTAGTGACCATGTTAAGAGTGAATTTTTTTGATATTATGACCTCTTTCCCCTTTCTCAGCTGCCCTTACTCCCCTCCCCCCTCCTCCACCCCCCATCCATGTCTCCTTCCACATCGAGCTGCGCAATATATAGATTCTCTTATTTTGGAGAGGTATCCTGAAGTTAGTTCTACGTCCATGCTGAAAAATTGTAGGAACTATAACGTATTTCTCTCCTTTGTTGCATATTGCTAATAAATGAAAAGAAGGTTTCAAGACGATCCTACCATTAAAATAAGATGATGTATGGGATTTTGAGTGAGATCTATTTTGAATATATATGAGAGTTCTTTTTATCACTTCAACAAAAGATGTATAACAATATGAAGTGTAGAATTATATCAAATCGTTAATGCAAGTTTTATTTTGCTTTGCAATCATCACAAGCCTATCACTCTTTATGTCTATTTCTGTGAGTTTTGTGCTTTTCAGTGTTTCTATATCCCCTAAAAAACTATACGAGGAAAAAAATTTCAATAGGCAATATTACTCTAAAATAGCCTCGTATATATATGTCCACATTAAGCAGTTAATTTTCTCGACGGAATTCCTCGTTTAGTGGAATTCATCATCATCTAATTGCTTTCAATTTAAACGCTGATTTTAATGTTATCAGCGAAAAATTCCTTAAATTCTTTCACATCGCTCTTGGCCAGTAAAAACGTTTTACATTTGAACAGCTATGCATATTCATATTAATATCTTTAAGTGAGCATGTACTTCAATCGCTNATCTTTAAATGAGCATGTACTTCAATCGCTCTTTTGCATATGTTTTGTAATAAAATTTCACAAACCTTAGGCACTTTTTATTACAAAACAAAAATCAAAACAATCGAACTTGATGAATTTTAGTATCATTTGAATTTAAATAAGATTTTGATGAAGTCTCATAACAAACTGGTCTATACAATATATATTGCTTCAATGCTATGTGAACCAAATTTGAGACGATCAAAAAGTGGTCTATTATACTTCGATAGTTGCTTATTCCTATGAAATAACTTTGAGAAGCGACCACAGCCTTTGTCATCCTATGCGAAAAAAAAGCGCAACCATAGCCTTTGTCCTCCTGTGCGCATTGCTAAACAAACGAGTGTCAAGTTACCATGTCAAGTTTTTAGTGGGATCATTCCGATAAGTGATGATGGAATGTGACAGACTTCTACATATCTTAATGATTTCATCAACAGCGGAAGAAGTGCTTTCTGGCTGATTAGCTAAGAAACACCATTGCAATATGAAAAGTGCATTAGGAATTCTAATTGCAAGGGTTTTGTTTGCCCATCGGGGGAAATTTAGGTGCAAAGTGAATTGATATTTTTGAAATATTTCAGTGAGCGAATGAAATCGAAAATAAGCTACAAATATGATATCGAATGACATCTCCACAAAGAATGTTATGCACATCGATAAAAATACCATTCTCGAATGTCTATATTGATGTAGTTAGAGCTCATTTCAGAGACGATTCTATTGTTGTTTAGAATAGTGATTGTCGTATCGAAGAGCGATATTTTTATAGAGTTATTACAATACGGTCGATGCACCATATGAAATAAATAACAACGTAAATAGAATGGCGCAAATTTACTAAGATTCGCACCATTTGCCGTAATTGCTCAAACGGCTAAATGAAGCAATGAATTGAAACATCTTTAACGTGGAAATTGGAGAAATACTTTATGATAGAAGTTCTTGTTTGCTTTCAAATTCAAATTCTTAAGCTTAAATAAAGAATTCAACGATTTTCCTTAACTTGAGCATTTAAAGTGAGTGAGAAAGCGCTACATAAATTTCATTGCAACGTACTCTATGGTGGCACTAATCTGGTGAATTTCCCAATAGTGCGACTAAATTTATAAACGCCATTCCCTCGCAAAAAAATAGACCACAATTTATTACAAATTCTAAGCAACTAAGCCGCCGCCATTATTTATGAAGATTTAAGAGCAAAAAAATAAAATCAACGAACGCAACGAAATACTTAAATTGAACAAAATTTTCACATATTTGGAGGGAATGGAGCGAAAAATGGGCTACATATAACATATATTAAAATAATCTTGTCAGATATTGCCACAAACTAGTTTTGCCTATAAATTTAGAGCCTCAACATATTCATTCGTAACAGATAGCAATAAACACCAATAAATGAATATTGAAACGTTAAAGCACTAAGAATTATTGAAATGAAGATATTTAGGCATGTTGAGCTAAACTTTTCGTATGTTCAATTTGAATCTCAACAAATTCGAACGTCTTCAGTAATTTATCAACTTGTGGATTTTCCAAGTTTTTTTGGCTGAGGAGTTTCAGCGAGAATATTGAAAGTCACAAAATTACGAACATTTTTTCTATCTTTAACTGAGCGTCTCGGTTAGTGGTGAAGCAATTCTTTCGAAATTATTTCTCGCATTAAATCCGCTAAGAGTGGACATATGAATCGATTTAGCTTTTACTCGAGCAGCATTCATGGATGGCGAGGAATTTCCACTTGAGGATACATTTAGTGCGGTGGCTTTATTGGATCGAAGCTTTTATTTGTGTATGAGTGCACTAAACTATTATTGGCACAATAAGACCGAATCCAAATAGCATTAGCCACATAAATGCTTTCCATGCCAGCTCTCCTTTCCATCGACTGATAAGTATATACAGGGCAATGATCCAATAAATGCCATAAATGCCGCAATATTGATCGGGAGAAGTGATTAGTGATGATAGCAATGATAATTTAATATTTGTAAAAATAAATAACACCAATAATACTAATTATATAAAAACAGCGGTGATGGTAATCACAAATAATAACAAATAATAATAATAAAAATAATAACGACTGAACAAATAAACATTTAAATAAGCAGATAAACAAAAGATAAATAAAGAATGATATTTATGAAAGTAGTGGTTGTAAAAGGAATAATGATGATAATAAAAACCTTGAGGCAACAATAACAACTATAGTAGTAGCGGCAACAGTAACAGTAATATAACTGGTCCTAGCAGTAGTAACGACCATCATGTTGTTGTTGTTATGCTTATCATTCCAATTTGCCGCGGAAAACCAGCTGAATTGAGGCTGCGATCACAACATACATTTATGGTTGCACTTTATCATGCTACGCGGTGGTATCGGATGAGACACAAGATCACTCTTTCAACTAACGAGCAATCGCCTGCCCATCCCCCTCAAGAAGACAAATTGCTACATTAGTGGAAAGGCACCACGCAATAGCCAGGTGCCTTTCGACAACATTCAGCTGCTTTGATAATTGATCAGCTGAACTGATTTGACCTTAAGTATAAAGGGATACAGCCAAGGAATTATCATAGAGCAAATCTCATGTTGCGGGGGAGGGGAGGGAGGGGATATACTGCTCTAAACACTCAGTTGAACTTGGAAGCTTTATCGGAAATAGTTGTTTCGACTTGCAAGTGGAAATCACCAGCGAGACAGGTATAGCCAGATGGAGATATTGCTAATTTACGCGTTAATGATATCGCCATAAATTGTTGCATCTACTCTTGTAAGATTTTCCACTTATGCAAATTCACTTCAGTTATGCGAATATCTATAAATAACAGCACTTTAATTAAAATGACTTCACTTCGCTATTCGAAAGGAGATAATGACTGAGATCGGCATGAAATATAGTGCAGAAAAGAAGAAGACAGCTCGAAGGAAACCTTAGCAGATAATAATCACAGATGCGTAATTTACATGGAGCGATAATCTAGTTGATCCATTAGAGTGCACGCATATTTGAAAGGCGAGAGAGGGTCGAATTAAGCAAAACTTGTTGGATGTACTATTTTTCGATAGAAGAGATGCACGACATCACATTTTCTCTTAGAATATGATGCAGAAGTCGGAGATTAGTTATGCATATATATATATATATATATATATATATATATATATATAATTTTTGAGCGACGGCTAAGGTATTGCCAAGTTTTCATCACAATAAAATTGAGTATGACAAAGCTGAATGAATTTTCACTTACTGCTGATTTATTCAAATTATTATTGAGGTTTATGCTCCAATAAGTTTATGTTCCAATTATCATTAAGGTTTATGTTCCAATAAGGAGATAATGGCTGAGATAACGACTGAGCATTTTATATGCCCATTCTATTCAAAGATTCAATTATTTGAGTAATTGTTCTCCTCTCCATTACACTTCCTTCCGCCTCCCGCCCCCTAAAATTTGCTTAATTATGCTTGTGCGCATCTATTTTTCACGCCAAAATCACTATCGCTAACGAAAACATTCGTTTGTATCGCTATTTCCCACTTTGGCGTCATAAAAAAGAAGCGAAATCGAATAGCGTCACACAGCTGTCATTTTGTTGCTTTTCAAATGCCAAACATTAATTGAATATATTTGCATATGTAAATTTACAGATCTAAATTATTGGGAAGTCATTTTTTTTCAGCTCGAATGAAATTTGTTCGTAATTCTTAGTGCTCTAAACTTTCTCTCATATTTCCGACAGCAATAATTTTGTGCCTCATTTTACAACTCTTAAATTTAAGACATTAATTGAGCATAAATTTATATTCGATCATTTTTCTTGTAAATATAATAGATATTTGCACTTCTATTCGTATTGATGGCAATACTCATTGCCAAATGCAGTTTTCTTTATTCATGTCGATAAAGACAATTCAACTCGACTCAAATTAGACGAAAAAAATAATAAAATATCGGCGGATATTCTTTTATTGATATTGCGAATAGTCGAATGATTGTTGCATAAAAAATTTTTTATTCGGTTAATTTATTAAGNATAGTCGAATGATTGTTGCATAAAAATTTTTTATTCGGTAAATTTATTAAATGTTTCAGAAGAAAATATCGAAATTATTTTTCGGACATTTCAAATTTTTTTTCATTCAGAAAGTTGAAATTCGTATTGATAGAAAGAAATTCAACAAAATTATTGCATAAAAATTTAATTTCTGCACAACTAAATAATCGTTGAGTGGTGTTGAGAAAATCGGATAAACACTGCGAAATAAGATGCATTCTTAGTGTATTTCCCTTTATTTTGCAACATTCGATTGATGAACTAATTTAAATTGTTGAAAACTTTTGGCGAAATTTTTCAAATGAACTAAAAATCTGAGCCTCACTGAACGTCTTTCAAATTTATTACTTTATAACTTTTCATTTATAAGTAAATATAAATATTGGGAGGGTATTTCTGCTATGAAGAAGCATCTTATATGCCCATTCTATACAAAGATTCAATTATTGGAGTAAGTGTGCTCTCCTCTACTTTACACTTCCTTCCGCCTCCCGCCCCCTAAAATTTGCTTAATTATGCTTGTGCGCATCTATTTTCCACGCCAAAATCACTATCGCTAACGAAAACATTCGTTTGTATCGCTATTTCCCACTTTGGCGTCATAAAAAAGAAGCGAAATCGAATAGCGTCACACAGCTGTCATTTTGTTGCTTTTCAAACGCCAAACATTTGGCTGTAAAAGGCTATCAACTCGGCACATTGAAAGGTTTACATAGATGCTTGGAATGACTGAAAATTGGAAAATGCCCAACGAATTTGAATTTCTATCCAACGGCGTAGAAAATACCACAAACTTCTGACTTTAGACGTAATGCATTGAATCATGAAATTTGCAATGATTTTCAAAAGTTCACTAAATCGCAGTCGATGATTGACTTCCGCTTATAAATGTTCTACGCATTGCTTGAGATGATCGAAGCTAAGGGCCCTTTTCCAGTTTCCACTAACGATGAAGAAAATAATCGTTCGTGGAGTGATCAAATCTCGGCAGAATTCAGCTAATAAAATTTGTTTCTGCGAATATTTGCGGCCGAGTAATTTCCTCACCAACGCGAATCATTTTGGCTGACGTTAGAGGAGAATTTGTGATGAGATCACGATTTTAAGTTTCACTCAAAGAAAAGCTACAAATTTCTCTATTTATTGCATCTGAGGCGTTGCCAATAATCGCATCACTTCCGTTATCACATGCTCTCGTTCTAAGAAATGTTTCAAAGTTATTGCTGCATTCTGAAAAAATAATCGTCTAGGTGAGCATCACATTTGACGATGGTTCAAAATTATCAGAAATTTGCCCAACGCAAAATCCACCGGAAACTTTCCAAGTCTGAAGTCTCCAAAAGATATGAGGCCAAACTACCGTAAATTCAAGAGTGAAAGAAACAATTTGACTGCTGTGGTAGAAGAATCAACGTGACACGCGCATTTGTAGTTCACTTGTCTCAACAACCGCTTTCACAAATTATTGTCGTGCTTGAATTTCATAGATCTTCACTATTTGATCGATCAGCCATTCTCGAACCCTTATTCGAACTTAAGGTGTTCTAAGTAAAACAGCTTTCTCCACATTCCATTTTTTCCCACTAAAATCGGTGTGATTAAGCTAAAATGCACCAATTTTGTTGTAATCGAATGTAAACGTTGAGAAATTTTTAATGTCTCGTTCAATGCTGCAAATTTGAATGTGTTAAGCAGACACGCTTAGTCACTCGAACAATCGAGTCTGCACTCTACATCATCTCTTCTGGGCTTTTTTATTCAAGGAAGTGTCTCTGCGGGCGGTAGCTAATCGTCTTTAGGGGTGTTTCCGCAATATGTTTTTATGCTGTTTTCACGAACTTTCCTTCCACTATGATCAAGGATATATATATATATATATATATATATATATATATATAATTGAAGGGCATCTCACAGCAATCATGAAGAATGGGATATTTTAGTCCATTATTCATCATTATTGTATAGGTGATGAGTAGATCACTTCTCTTTGAATTCGCATCTTTCCCATCGTTAAATTCATTTCACTTCCTTGATGAATGTGCTTCTGCTAAGATATTGCATAGAAACTTCAGCAACAAACGAATAGTGTTGCCTGCTTCTTTTTGGTGTTCTACAACAAACAGCACATAAATATAAATATTAATATTAACATAAATATGACCGTGATTATAAATAAGCGAACAAATAAATAAATAAGTTAATAAATAAACAATTATATATGTATGTGTATTATCTTCAACATATATTAATTTGACGCTTCAAACAATCCCAGTTGCGACGAAGAATACTTCGTCACTTTGCAATAAAAGTATAGCTTTTCAATCGTCCTTTCATTAAGCCATTCCCGATCACTTCCTCATTCAGCAGTTTTTTTTCAGTTTGATTCCAATTAAATGTTCTCTCAACGCTTAATGCAACTAGTATTGTAATATACAAATATATACTATAGGTCGTTGTATATTTCTATAGAACGACATCAATGAGTATTTGTCAGTTTAATAGCCGTCAACTGCGAACTGATTCGTCGAATTCATTTCTGTTCTGCCAATATGAGTGGATTATTTTCAAAAGAGTACAGATATTCATATCGATGCTGTGACAGCACATAATCTGTTCGCCGTGTGTAAATGCATACTTAAATACCAAATACTTTGTTTAGATGTTAATCGGATATTTTCCTCTGTTTTTTGGACAGAACGATGAGATGAGTAATCTGGATAAGAGATCTAGTTTGCTTCATGTGCAACGTTTCGGTATTTTAATCATTACTTAGAGTTGAATATCTGTAATCATTATTATTCTAATTGTAAATAAAGAAAAATTACAAGAGAAATAATGCGCATAAGAGAAATTATCAACGAAAAGAAAAGCAAAAGGAATATGAAAAAGGTTTAATATTACTAGGAAAGTGGAAAGGAGAGTCGAAAAGAGTTGAATAAAAATATAGCTATTTAAGAGCAGTTAGAAAAAACAGAAATAACCGAAATTAAAGGTCAAAAGAAAAAGACATTGTAGAGATGCCTTTGCGGTGCAATTATTTGACGATCGAGAACGGCATTGACTGATTGACTCGAGCTTCTTCTATTTTATACATAAAAATGCTTTGCTCACGAACTTTCACACAGACGACAACGTTGTCTTTATGTTTATCCTATGCTAAAATAATGCACTTTGCCACAATATTAGCGAGAAAAGAGATAGCAAAGGAAGCATTTCGTGAGCGAAATATGATTAGAAATATGTCTTTGCAAGAAAACATCAGTCCAATTCATATAACCTAGCAATAAGATGGAATTAGCGCATAAGTGCAAGCTTGATGCAATTTCTCTTACGCTATACAGCTTTATGCCGTCATTTTATAAGCAAATATTTGAGGGGTGAAAGATTATTATCGGAAGTAAGTAGCTATCAACCATTTCATCTTCATTCATTGATAATTTTCTAGCATGTTCATGAATTTACCAAGATAAATATTAACTGATAACAGATATATTGTCACAATGCAAAGGATGCTCTTAAGCAAAAAAAGCAATGTTTTTATCTGCCAATAACGAATTATCTCACATACATTCATATCTTGTCTGCTTATCGCTTATTTTCTATCCCTTTGGGAAAAACGTTTCGCAAAAAAGAAAAAAAAAGAAAAGTGAAATATTCTTAGAACAAGAAGGAAGTGATTGACAGTTGCTGTCACTGCCATATTATCCAACTTTGACGGAGAAACGCAATATTCTGAGGATAGAAGAGATCTGTATTATCGCAGTAACAAAGGATTGACAATATTTCGCGAATAATTGCATTTGAAACAATTTTGCTTCGCTATTCTCTATCCAAAATGAAATGATACCACCCACGAACATATCTAATAATGAAATAAGTCAATGCAAAGTTCAAAAATTTGTTAAATGATATTCAAAATTTATGACCACTATGACCACTAAAAATTCATAATATTCGCACTGTGCGCAGAAGAATCAACTTCCAGACTGCCGCGTTTATGCGAAATGCCGATTATATGGTTGGCATGCTTGAATTTTTCTTTTTTTTTCAGTTCAATTTTGCTAAACTCGTCCACAGTGGTTTGCCAACGCAGTCGAAATATAAAGAAATATAGCATTCATCTCCCTTCTTAGGAAATGTTGGAGAGATAATTTCTGAAGTAGCCACTAGCCGAAAAGAATATGGTTGATTGGTTTGCATATATTATAAAGGCATATCAAATAAGCATCACAAATGTTGAATGATGGTTGCAAGCTAATTTCTGTGAGGTGATCGGATTATTAGAGGCATTGTATCATGAAACCTAAAACAGATGATAGGTGAGGAGTAAGTTCTGAAAGTTTGGCGTCGATCAAATTAATTGAATTCGTTTGCTCAGCCATTCAACTCAACCATTTCATTCATCATTAATGCGATATGACTACCGATGGAGTTGTTCGAAGAAGGAAGTCTTAGATTTAAATATATCAAAATATTAGATAGGCTTTCATTTTATAGAAAATTTCATCCAATAATATAGACGACAAAAATAATTGAATTATTTTTACTTTGTGATGGCAAATATCCGATTCGTTATGCATCTGATTTATTACAATGGTGAAAAGAAAAGACGATTAAATAAAAAGTTTTGAACTTTGCGCGCTTTATTCATCTATATAATTATCTTTCAAACGACTCCGCCCAGGTTTTTCTTTTGAAAAGTATTTTCACAAAAAGGTGGTCAATATAGATTGGAAAGCTAAAGAATCCCGTGTGTTTAATTTTTTATTGCCCGAAGTTATTCTTTTTCTCTTTTTCTTGAACGAATGCCAATTCTCAATTGAAATTTTGAGAAACTTCTCTTCGATATAAATTGCTTCAAGAGTTGAAATTTTTTTCAGACACTCTAAGAAATTTGAAGCTTAAACGCAAAAAATGATGAAAAATGTGTAAGTCGCATCCATAGCTTAATGTACATGAATCCAAGCTTCTTGCATTTTTTTGTCTTCTTAACCACTAGAAGATGTATCCAGTCCAGCACCTTTTGTACGCGAATCTCATTTACCAAATACTGATATCTTCATACCCATAAGCCACAATTTGCTTTTAAATAATTTTACTGAATGTCACCTATTCTCCCACTGAGTCGTGCATTCTGAAGTTAGAGCAAAGAAAATTGGGAGTGCTCAATAGTCGCTTCATAGGCAAGAGCGATATTTATATACAAATTAGGCGGATTTGTATAGCTGATTCATTCTCAGAGAGTTGTGGATAACTTCTTCTCCGTTATCTTTTCATAGCGATGCTCATGCAAAAGAGAGTGGCTATTGAGAATTTCCAGAGAACTGCTATGAATCAACCTTTTTCCATTTCAATTGTTGAGGTTTTACAGCGTATTCGATGACTTCTAACTTATTGACATGCTTATCAACGTTCGAAATTCACCGTTTTCTCTTCTTTCTCCACCTTTAGGTGAAGGATTCTAACGAAGGTATCCTAAGAGAAACACCCTCATGAGAATGGTCCATTGTTAACAGTGACTTAAGAAAGATTATTTTTTTCTGAAAGCAAGCCTTCACGCTAGACACGCGAGCCTTGCGGGGGTTTCCTTGGGAAAATTTCACCAAACAAAGCAAAGTTTTGATGAAATCCCAAATAAATTCCTGTAGTTGTGAAAAATGAGATCGTACCACAATTGTACTCTCATTTCAATTGAATCTTTTCAGCGGGAAAATACTCTGTGGGATGGGAAATTGCAGATGTGACAGTCACATAAAAGCCAATGATCAGGNAATACTCTGTGGGATGGGAAATTGCAAATGTGACAGTCACATAAAAGCCAAGAAATACATCAAATTACAAGTTTGCATTACAAATGCCATGTGTGTTAAAATTCTTGTGAACTTAATGCTTGCATAGAACTTTATGTTGCACTGTAGCGGAAGATACCATATTTTCAATGAACTTTTCTCGAAAACTGGTCAACATAGGCAGTCACATTTAGTGAGAGTAATGGGCACGATGCATCTCACTAAAGAAAATGCTCGTTGGGATCTTGCAACATCGTCCAACCATATATACTTATTTCAGCTAATAGAAACTGCGATTCGGATGGATGAAAGCAGTCCCGCTTAATGTGGCTCAAAAATTGCTTATTTTCTGCATATTTGTGTCAGTGCAAAAAGGGTAATAAAATGAATGCTGTTAAAATGCCCCACGAATAAAATTGAGCTCAAGTCTATGTTTATTTCGAGAAGGGAATTATGATTTTTACGTTGATTGCATTAATCTCTCTGCACGCGGTACTAAGCGAATAAGAAAGTAACGTAATGTGTGGGATATTCTTAGAAAGTCTTCGAACAGTGTCATTTTATTTTCCACAAGATTTGGTGATTTAAGCTCATTTTCCTCATTTAATTAGTGCACAGCTCTATGTTGATCCTTGGGATTAAAAGAAACTTCCAGTATTCCGGAAAAAATTTGAGGTCCAGAAGAAGCTTTCTGAATAGATAGTACTCGCCGCGCGAACACCACCACAAGTGTTCATTAACACCGAAAGCACTAATCCATGAAAAAATTGTGGACCAACACATATATGNGTGTTCATTAACACCGAAAGCACTAATCCATGAAAAAATTGTGGACCTACGCATATATGCCGCGCTAAGCATTCCACTATGACTGTGTATAAATATACGTTTTCGACAGAAGCCACAGCCAGCGTATCAAACGAGCGTTTTTCACGCTAAATGTCCACCAGAACTGCAACTTTTCAAAAATTGCTGGTCGAGAGCAGTTCCATGCGAATATAATAAAGTGCAATAGCGTGAAAGATTTAAAGACTATATTCTGATAAAAGCATATGTATTCTAATCGCCTATTACCCACGGGGCCTTCGCGGGGGATTTCGAGGATGCAATTCCTCTGTCGGCGGGAGCAGCTAACTTTGTTTCCCTGGAGGAATAAGGAATACTAGTGACCACTCAACAGGGACCTCCAACCGTCGTCCACTAGTGCCAGCCGAATTTGAACAGAATACGTACGAAATACCAAGTATCCTACGAGTTCATGAAGGATGAATCGACACCAGCTTTCAAAGGAAATAAAAGCACCCATGAAAACATAGTCGATGCCAAAATGCAACAACTAGGTCATCAACGAGGAGAAGCTTTAAGAAACTCCAAAATGCAAAGCACAGAGAGCTTAAAGGAAGAAGCGTCTTAATGACTACATCGTAAGCATTTGCAATTCTCATCTTCACATTTTTTATACTGTAGATTGCACTTTTTTTTGCACATCTCATAATTGAATGCAAAAATAAATATTCGCAATGATAAATTATTCGTTGTGAATAATTAGTACAGAGATGTAATAGAATGTCTCACGCCATAATTGCAACAACAAGTGCTAATTTTGATGTATTGCATTGCATGAGTGTGTCTAATGAGTTCTCTCTCGCGCAACTAGATATGTTTTATGCATTAAGAGCATCTTTTTATTTCATAGGAACTGACTTACGGCACTAATGTTATTTAGTTACTTTCACGATTTACCGAGGTTACACACGGAGCATTACCCATCATGCCTCTGATTTTGTTGGGACCCTTCACATCCTATAATCTCAGAATTTTGTCCAACTGAGGTGTCCTTGGATTATAAGAAGATCAGTGCTGGACTGAATGCCCAGATGGTTGATCGATCACCTGGTCGGGGAATGGGGGAGTGCACTATAGTCCAACAGAAATGAATCCATCACCACTGTGGAAGCAAAAGCGATTCCACCTCCCCGAGAAAGCCATGGACCGAAGGAAAGAGAGTAGACAAGGATGATGAAAATTTCTGGCACTGAGTTGCATATGAGCCACAGTGCTTGCGCTCATATTTCTATGCTAGTTTCTCGCTCGCTTTAGCTCAGAGGCTTCTTTCAATTCGTCTTCTTTTGCGTACATCTAAGAATAGATAGCAATGCGAGAAAATCATATAAATAAAAGCTTACTTTTCTAGTACACTGTGCCAAACAGACCACTATATCGAAACCAATGTTGATCTGAAATCTCATCTTTGACAATAAATTATGAAAATATTTTTAAAATATTTTTTTTTCTTGAAAAAAAAATGCATGTCCTGGGGGAAATCAACTGAGGTTGGTGACGGTGCGCGCAGCAAAGAGTTATCAGAGTCCTAGGAGGACTATGCTGAAAGGAAAGACCGACTGAAGGAAGGGTTCGTGTTGATCAAATCCAGCTTTCCTTCAGTGGATAGTGCATACCGAAAGCTTGAAAAATCTCTCAAAAAAACATCGCTGCATGCCGCATTTGTTTACTATAGTAGATAATACAGCACACGAAACTCTGGACGGAAGCAGATAGCATCAGCAGCAAGGTTTTTCTGAAATGTGGTTTCTTCTGAAAACTGTCGTTAAGAATTATCTCTCATCCAAACCTTCCAAATTTCTGCACGTGGTCCCTGCTCGAGGGCGCTTTAGAATGAGTTGCATTTGAGGCTTTACTACTTATGATAAGCTGCTTATCTCTTCGCCTGTTTACCATCACTGTACTACGCGTATAACCTGAGAACAATGAGTCTTGGTAAATAGTATGAACGAACTAAGGAAGAAAAAATAGAAGTTGAAATAAAAAGGGCCTAGATAATAAAACCGTTGATCCGGTTCCAGGCACGAAATTTTGAACTCTTTGGTATTCCTATCCTTGCAAACTTTTTTTTGACGCACTTTCATTGCCTTCATCCACTGTGCTTAGCATAGAGATCTATCACTTTCATCATGTCAGCGGCTGACATTTTCATGTCTCGGTGTCATTAGAGAGTTTTTCGTGCGGCTGCGATATTTTTTGCTTCGCATGCGGGTTTGGAATTAATTTGGCACCGCAAGCGCTTTTTCATGAAGACACAGCAATTTTTTTTCATCAAGCCTGCCTCTTTCCCCAGGTTTTTTTCTTATCGCATTGCAAATATCCATCCCAAAGAACATCTCCGTGTGACTGATGACACAAATGGGTTAATCATCACCTATATTCGAGAAGGATTTTCCAAAGTAGTTTTATGTTCACAAAAGAATATGTTGTAATTTCTAGGACTAAAGCCACTTTGACTTATCGAAGCCATAAAGAGGTAAGATTGTTCAACCAGCAATATAATTTTCATCAGATGTTAAAACCAGCAGAATTTCTTTATGGATCAAAGATGGAAGCAACTGAATTTATTCTTGTACTGTTGTATTTACTCAAACATCGGCTTGATGTAGCGTGAAAATTTCTTTGATTTCAGCTAAGAACTTCAAAATTTCTCATCATTCTTATAGTTCTTTTATTGTTCTAAAAATGGGAATAAAACCAAAATATACACTCACAAACATCAGCACATAGGTAGGGACATAGTCATATGTGCATATTTTGTTTTTTGCGAAGTGATTCTCTGTCACAATACTTCAAGCTGAAATTCACCGCTAATTTGTTTGTATTGTATCTTTGAGAAGAGTTTCTTCGCGATAACAAGATATGGCACGAGTCCAAGTAGCGAAAATGGCAAGTTTTCAATGAAATCCGAGGCTGACGAAATGGTTTGCATAAGGCGGATTAGAAAATAGATAAAGTGCAGCAAAAACCATTCGCAAAATCACTATTGAGCTTTGGAATGTTGCGAATCCTTGTGCTAGGAAAGGTGCAATCTTAAGGATCGCAAATTCCACGAATGTGAGAATAAAGAGCTGGTGACCAACATCCTATAATGCGACGCGACAAGTAGTCTCTTGCTTGTGGGCGACTGAATTCCAAAAAGCCTAGTGACTTATATTTGAAAGAAGAGCGATGTTTCATATGTTCATGCGTCTCCGGCGTCAGGTAACACCATAGAGCGATGAAATAGCCCCAATGAAATGGGCACAAATGGATTAAAACATTAATTGTTAAAGTGGAACAGTATTTCATGCTTCCTACTTGTTTGCTACATTAACGAGATTACTAAGAATGGGTATGTTCCATTTTAGCTTTTGTAGCGTTCGTAAAGGACTGTTTGACAGATTTA
>JAARMF010000461.1:58819-82384 GCA_022844705.1 Toxascaris leonina | reverse complement strand
TGATGATAAAGAATAGAAGAAACTGAATGGAAACGAGATTAAAATATGTAAGAAGAAGAACATACCAACACAGATACCACCTGTACCTTCGTAACCAGCCGCACACTCGCACATGTATCCTCCATCAGTGTTGACACATACAGAAGTTGATGGATCGCAAGAATGACGATTTTCCTCACATTCGTTGATATCTAAAAGGCAGCAATATCGATGGGTAGTAAACGTTTGGGAGGACCCTAGAACGGAGGAAATGAATAAAAGTTCCACTAAAATGGGGAGTTACTCTTGTGCTCTCATGCTCTAATTGGAGAGTAAACTTTGGCCCACCTTCACATTGTCCACTTTCATTGTTGTATCGGTAGTTGGCGTCACATTCACAAACCGAAACCAATTCGCCGAGTCTTACCGAAAGACATGATGTGTGATTGGTTCGTTTGCAGATCGCTTCCTTGTTCTTAAAAGCAGCATGCTCAGTAATAAGAAACTGAAATAGAATGAAAGCAAATATTATGGGTGATGAAAGCTTACGCGACATTTCTCGTCGAGCGGGTTGATGCATTCGTTAGTTCCGTCACCATTCCATCCATCGGGACATTTACAAGTGTAAGAACCGGGGAAATTAATGCATGTCGCGTGCGGATGACACGGATTCTGTTGACATTCATCCACATCTGCAATCCCAAGTGATGAATCAGCGATGTTCGCAACAGCAAATTAAAAGGTTCTTTGGGGAGCCAAAGAACCTTTTAATTCACTCAGCTGACAGCCAATATAGCCGCAATCGGAGGACTCAGTTTTAGTGAGCCAGAAATATCACAGGACCAAGTAGATATGGATGGCGAGTATACATAGAAAGAGTGCTTACCTACACACTGGAAGCCATCTCCTTTGAAGCCCGGTTGACACTGGCATGCAAAAGAGCCAACGAGGTTCTTACAGATTGCATCAGCATGGCACACATTAGTTTCCGCATCGGCACATTCATCAATATCTGCAGTTTTGCAAAGTATCACTAGCATGCAACTAATAAGTTCAGGTAGTATTTGTCCAACAGAATTATGTAGGCGTGGAATCCATAACACAAACAAAAAATACCTCCAAAACAGCGCGTCGTCTTCTCGAAAGTCAGACTATTGCAATAAGAATGACTGGACAGTGAAAATTCGGAGTGTTTGCATATATCATCATCGATATGTACTGCATGTCTCTCAACAGCTATTCATGCTCGTTATTTGCTCATCATGTTTTCTGAGCATCCCCGCTGTCTACCCTCTATATTTTTTGCTGCCATTCTTTCAGTTGATCAATGAATTCCTTCCACTTCATATACGTTCTCCCTCCTTCTACCCATTGCTTGGAATGAAAGCATGTTCGCAACAATCCTTACATATTCATGTGTTCACATTGGTGCAATAGACTTTATGCTGCAATTGTAAAATTCACTTGAGTTTGATTCAGGAAAAACCAGATCGACGACGCATTATATTGATATATGCATCGAGAGTGAGTTATCGTTGAAGAATATCCCAAGAAAAATTGCGGGACTAATCTTCGAATTTCTCTGACTATCTCGCCAAATTCCTGTCAGTACTCCTGCACCAATTGGAAAATAATTAGTTTATGTCCGACCAAAGAATGGAAAAGAGTGGAACGTAGTGAGATCAACCACATAAGGCAGACAACAAGAACAAACCTGAGCAACTACCGTCACGCATAATAAATCCACTTTTACAGGTATCGCAGTCACCGTTGCCATGTCCATCGACGAGGCATAAATGATTTCTACCACAGTCCATCTTTTCCCACTCCTCGATAGTGCAGTGGCGTTTGTCGAGAGGAAGGCATGTGTATCCATCACCTGAGATAATCCCTCATTTAATTCATACAACAGTTGTTCGCTCCAATAAATTTTCTCTTCCGTGAAAACGCGACACATTTCAAGATGCGTAACATTTTAATGCAGAAAATGAGCAACTTCGATTAGCTTATTATATCCACTGTGTTTTGCTTAGGATGGCATTCAAATGTAAATATTACAAGTAGAATAAAGCTAGACAAAAGATGTGAAAGTTGAAATAGCAAAGCGAACTTCCACAGAGAAGCGCGAATGCATCTCAGCAGATGAAGCAATCTAAAAACGTTTACGACACCACTTACCCACATAACCAGTGATGCATTGACATGAATAAGAGCCTGGCAGATTCGTGCAGATGGCTTTTGGATGGCAAGAGCTGCCAGCGTGCTCGTTGCATTCATCGATATCAACACAAACACCATCGTTGTTCTTACGATAACCAGTTTCACATAAGCATGCATAGCCACCAACGAAATTCGAGCATCGTGCAGTGGAATGACAATCATCCAAATGGCGTTCACATTCGTTTACATCTCAAATATGCATCACTTCGCATTACCTCACTTTTCATCTACTAAAGGTTTCAGGCATAAAACATTCAGTTGAGCAGCATGACACGATCTCGCAAATCATATTCACTGGTGCGATTTCTGAGGATTCAAAGGCAGATTGGAAGCCCAGTCAGTAAGCTTCGGTGACTGTCATTGGTTTAGAAATGGATTTTCGCGATTATTCCTCATTCAGGGGATTGATGCAGCGTACGGTCAAGCCCAAGTGAAGTGGATTTGAAACTGATTTGATTCATCGCTCCGGTCATAGCTGGAAACTCTTCTTGGAACAGAAGATTAATCCTACGATAAAACCGGTAGAATATTGAATTTAGAAGAAAAAGTTGTTTTCGGAGCACAACCTCAAGAAATAACGATTACTCACCAACACAAGGTGTGTGTGGAGGTGCTCCGTCAAATCCGGCAGAGCACCTGCACGCTCCAGAGCGACGTTCGCAGTACGCGTCCAATCCACAGTGATCATTACTACGGCAACGCGTCGTCTTCAAGGATGCGTTTGATGGTGATTCGTCAGTCGTTG
Source organism: Toxascaris leonina (assembly GCA_022844705.1). Taxonomy (NCBI): domain Eukaryota; kingdom Metazoa; phylum Nematoda; class Chromadorea; order Rhabditida; family Ascarididae; genus Toxascaris; species Toxascaris leonina. The sequence continues at coordinate 79,440 of JAARMF010000461.1, read as the reverse complement.
TTTTCAGACTGAATGTCTCCTTCGTCGTCCTCCATCGTTCCGGCAAATTCGCTGTTTTTGGTCGAGCTGTCTCCTATAATTTATTCCGCATCCATTCTCGATTTCACAAAAAGCATTTCAAGCATAACTTCGTCTACAAAATAAGAGGAATATTGCGCACAGATTTGATATGCACTCGATCTTTGTAGAAAAGATAAGTTTTACGTGAATCATATCTGCGGATATATGCTTGCAGATAAAGTTGGAAATATTGGTCGCCACAGTCAACATGTTGCTGCTGCTGTGTTATATGAAAAATCAGGATGCGCCCAAGGCGAACACAGTAATATCATAATATTGGCATTCTCACCTCGAGCGTCGTCCTGATGACACCTGCATCCGTGGTCGCTGTTGTTTCTCTTGCTGATGGTACTTCATATTCTGAAGTAGAGGTAGATCTGAGTGTGGTCACTTCTGTTTCTTTCACCGATGAGAGAGAGGTCGAAATCACGCGCTCAGTCATTTCAGCGGGTGTTGGTGAGTTAGTTGAACCTTCTATGGTTGTGCCTGCAGCAATAATAGTGCTTGGAGAACTAACAGTCTCTTTCAAGGCTGTGCTTTGAGGCATTTGAGGCTGGAAAGTGTTGTCAGTCTTTTCTTCGTCGGTCGAATGCGTCATATCAGGTGTACTTTCAGTCGTTGCACCATATCCAAAAGTAACTTCGCTTGTATGTTTCTCATTTGTGCTTGAGGGAGTTGAAGATGAAACGATCGTTGATGTATTTAGGATTCCTTCTTCCTTAGGAACGTTTGCAGCAACTTCGCTCGAATCAGTCGGTATTGAAGGTGTTACTGCGTTTAATTCTGATCGTACGGTTGTCCTCCCTCCCTCTGACTTTGTTGTCAGCTTATTTTCTATCGTTGAAGCAGAACTCGACAATTTTGTCTTTTCACCTGAGGCGATCGTTAGTTGATCGACTGGAGGAGAAGTCGCTGTTTCAGGAGTTGCGAACACTGTGAATTTTCCTGATTCATTCGTAGGACCCATGGCACCAGTTTCAGATGGTGTTTTTGTCGTACTCAAATGGATTCCCTGAACGCCATGTTCTGTAGTTCCACGGTCTTCTTTTCCGCCATTTCCGTCACCCTCTTTTCTCGCACTTCCTGAAGCTTGCAGTTCGGGTTCCAAAGTGCTTTCCGGTTGCTTAGTACTCGTTGATGTTGCGTGTGATATTTGGAGACCACGTTCCGAAGTGTTTCGAGTTTGTTGATCTGGAGGAATAACCGTGGATGACTCCGACACTCCTTTCTTTAGCATCTCCTCCTCAACTTCGGTTGTGATGGATGTTGAAGTTGGGCCAGATGTTTCAGTATTACTACTTGGAGATGTTGATACGAATGTTTCTGCTGAGCCTGCCTTTGTGGTGGAAGAAGTAAAAGGCTCTTTCCCCTCCGTAGTTGCTTCAGCTGCGGCTGATAAGGTTGCACCAGCCTCAGAATCTTTGCCTAATGTTTCTTCTTTAGGAATCACGGTTGTCGTCGAGGTTTTAGTTGACTCAGCAAAAGAAGCTGACGAAGATTCTATGATTGTGCTTCCTGTGTATGTTCCATTCGTTTCTATCATTTCAGTGGTCTCACCGACTGTGGAGCTATTATCTCTTACTGATGAAGAAGGTGGAGTCGAAGGACCTGTTTTAAACGTTGTTTCCTCGTAAGAAGGTGTTGTGACTGGGAGAAGAGAAGTGCGAGAAGCGCTGTCCTCCTTCTCAACGGTCTCTTCAGTTTCATTAGAATCGACAGTGAAATGAGCTGTTTCCGGGGTCGACAGTTCAATTGATGTCTTCGTTGTCGAAGGGGTTGATTTTTCTCCCGTGTATTGCTCTCCAGCACCACCTCTGATAGCTTCTTTGGTAATAGAGGTAGACGTAGTGGTAGAGGATTCCAGCGGTTCCTTAACACTTGTATGCAGATCTTGCTCAATATCAGGCGTCCTTAGTGAATCAAGCTTCTCTGCGGCAGTTTTAGGCGTTGCTCCTATTGTGGTGCCACGGGATGCCAGTATTACAGCACGAGATGTGGAGTGGCTCTCTGGTTCTTCAGTAGTTTCCGAAATACTTGTGCTTCCATACCCTTCCGCAGGCTGTTCTTCATTAGACATTGTCGTTGAAATATCGGCAGTATGCGTGTTGCCAACGATTTCCTCGAGCTCACCACTGCCTTCTTCATCTGTAGCTGTTGAAGTTGTTTCTGTTGTGGAGGATGTGATGTGCGCAAGATCTCCATCCCTTTCGGCCGTCCCCTTGCTTTCAGGAATGTGGGTCACGAGGTATTCTCTGGAACTGCTCAGATCTGTCGATCCAAATGAACTTGATGGTGTTGAAGGAGTAGTTTTTCCTTCACCCTCAGTTTCGCCATCGGTATTCTTAGCACCGATAGTTGTACCATCTTCTGCTTCAATTTTCGCAGATTCACCCCAGCCAGAGGGTTCGGAGCTGCTCTGAAACGTGACAGCTGCACTTGGCGTTGATGATCCAAGCAATCCTGTGTGCGCTTTGGTGGGATGATCAGTCTTTAAGACAGCCAATTCTAACGTGGAACCTGCAAACGACAACCCTTCAGTTGTTGTTTCCCGTTCCTGAGAGCTAGATGTTGAAACGCTTTCAGGTATACTGGACGCAGTGACGCGGATTATTTCCAGCCCTAATTCTGGCGACGTAGTGGTTTCAGATGGAGAAGTTATATGCGCTTCTGTTGGCAGTGGCGTGGCGGTGTCTTTGGACGAGGCAGTGCTCTCAAAGTCGCTTTCCGGCGTAGATTCGTGTCTCCCTGCACCAATAATTTTGGGCTTTGACGTCATTTCACTCGAATATTTCTCGACTGAAAGGTTGTTTTCATCTGATGGCATACTAGTCTCTGCCTTGCCAACAGTAACATTATCCTCTGAATTGACAGCTGGTGTATTTTCAGTTGAGCTCGGTTCCAGACTAGTAACTCCATCGCCAAAAACAGAAGACTGCGATTCTTCTGCGTTGCTCGAAGAAGGCAAAGCAACTGTTGCTTTTTCGCGCTCAGCACTTTGAGTAGTGATGCTAGGTGATGTTGAGGACATCTCTAGGGACAGTGTCGTTAAAGGTCTTTTGCTCATCGATACCGACGTACTTTCACTTGTCATTTGACCAGTTTCATGTCTGTTTTGGGACTGAGCAATTGTTCCCTCTTTCACAGCTTCCTTAACGGGTGTATTTATTGTTGTTGACTTTGCTGATACTGGCGTTGTTGACTCTTCATTCCGTTCTTCATCTAATTCGCTGCTATACTTTTTCACGGTGGTTGACGTCTCATGGCCTTCCTTCTCCTGCTTTCCATTTATAGGCTTTCCAGTTATTTTTTCGTCTGGGGATTCCGAAGCTGCTTCACCAGCGGCGGTTCTTCCGTACTTGCTATCAGGCTTAGGCGATGAGCTGTCTGGACGTATAGTTTCAGATATTGAAGTTGTCGTATTTATCTCATTGTCGAAGTTGCTCTCTTTTTCTGCAGAAACGGTGGCATTTAATTCACTCGGTGTTAAAGTAGTTTCTTTCTCGCTTCCTCCTACCGCTGTTTCGTGAGCAGGTTGTTCCGTAGATCTGAGCTGCTCAATTGGAATTGGCGCTGTTACTTCGTAGCCCTTCATGAAGCTTTCAGTCGTTTTTTGCGGGTGATACGTTGTCGACTGACCTTCAGCGTCAGGCTCAACTGAAGCAACAGAACCTGCTTCAGTAGTAGGCTGCATGGCTTCAGCAGTACGCTCATTAACTGCTTCTTGAGTAGTGCTAGATTTCAAGGTCGAAATTTGTCGGGTACTGCTTTGGGTCGATTCTTGACCTTCGTCTTCTGTCGTACCTTCAACCTCTTTAGGCTTCAATGTTTTGAGCTGTTCATGGTCTTCAGTTGTTGTAGAAAATACGCCTTTGGTGGAAGATCCCTTCGTTGACATGGTCTCTTCGTTTTGCTTCAAGGTCGATGCATTTTCATACTTTTCTATTGTTAACCCATTCTCGCTGACTGGTTTCGTTGTTGAGATGCCTTTTGTTTCATCTTCTATCTCCTTCGTTTCTTGCAGGCCTCCAACTGTCGATNATCTTCTATCTCCTTCGTTTCTTGCATGCCTCCAACTGTCGACGATGATCCGGTTTCGGTGAGTACTGGTGTCGTTGATGGAACACCTGTTTCATGCTCTAGCGTCTTCGTTTCTTGCATGCTTCCAACCGTCGACGATGATCCGGTTTCGGTGAGCAGTGGTGTCGTTGATGAGGTACTTTCTGTTTCATGTTCTAACGTCTTCGTTTCTTGCGTACTTCCAACCGTCGACGAAGATACGGCTTCGGTGAGTACTGGTGTCGTTGATGATGTACTTTCTGTTTCATGTTGAAACGTCTTCGTTTCTTGCATGCTTCCAACCGTCGACGATGATCCCGTTTCATTGAGTACTGGTGTCGTTGATGAGGTACTTTCTGTTTCATGTTCTAACGTCTTCGTTTCTTGCATACTTCCAACCGTCGACGAAGATACGGCTTCGGCGAGTACTGGTGTCGTTGATGATGTACTTTCTGTTTCATGTTGAAACGTCTTCGTTTCTTGCATGCTTCCAACTGTCGACGATGATCCGGTTTCATTGAGTACTGGTGTCGTTGATGAGGTACTTTCTGTTTCATGTTCTAACGTCTTCGTTTCTTGCATGCTTCCAACCGTCGACGAAGATACGGCTTCGGTGAGTACTGGTGTCGTTGATGATGTACTTTCTGTTTCATGTTCGAACGTCTTCGTTTCTCGCATGCTTCCAACCGTCGACGATGATCCGGTTTCATTGAGTACTGGTGTCGTTGATGAGGTACTTTCTGTTTCATGTTCTAACGTCTTCGTTTCTTGCATACTTCCAACCGTCGACGAAGATACGGCTTCGGCGAGTACTGGTGTCGTTGATGATGTACTTTCTGTTTCATGTTGAAACGTCTTCGTTTCTTGCATGCTTCCAACCGTCGACGAAGATCCGGCTTCGGTGAGTACCGGCGTCGTTGATGGAACACCTTCTGTTTCATGCTCTAGCGTCTTCGTTTCTTGCATGCTTCCAACCGTCGACGAAGATCCGGCTTCGGTGAGTACTGGTGTCGTTGATGATGTACTTTCTGTTTCATGTTCTAACGTCTTCGTTTCTTGCATGCTTCCAACCATCGAAGATGATTCGATTTCAGTGGAAATTGTTGTCATTCTCCTTGTTCCTGGACTTCCGTCATCTTCTTTTGGTGATGCAGTGGACGAGCTTTCAATTTTTGTTACTGTTCCTGTGGAGGGAGACAGTCCATCGGCTTTTCCTGATGACGCTAAATGTGGTTCTGATGCATCAGGCGTGGTAATCTTTACAATAAATCCTTCACTTGTCGCTGTCGATTCACTTGCAGAAGTAAACGCTTCCGTCGCTTGTTTGTCTCGTTCAGTTGTTGTCTCTTCGGCCAAAGCGGTCACTTCCACGGTGGATGACATCTCCTTCAGCGCGGATGGTGTTGTTTCGCTTTCGCTACCCTCTGGTGGTAACTCTTCGGGGGTTCTATCTAACGGCTTTAGCGAGGTTTGACCTTGTCGCTCCATAGAAGTTTCCGAAAGTTCTTCTTCTTCTTCTCCCTCTGGCACTGTGGTCTCAAAGGAAGTTGATGTTGCCAAAGTCGTTTCACTTTCTTCCTTGGAGCCTCTTTCTCCTTCTGTTGTTGCATCTGCTCTGTTACCTTCGGAAGATTTCGTCGCTGCCATCGTTTCTTCTATCTCGGCTCTTTTTGTGAATGTTTCGATTTCGGATGTTTTGGTTGTTTCGGTTTCTGTGGATATTCTGGCTTGTCCTGTAGACAGTGGTTTTTGTCCGGAGTCCGGGGCCGATGCGCTGTGTTCTTCCATTTCGGCAGTTTCATGTGACGGATTTGAAGTCATATTTTCCTCGCCTGAGTTGATAATTTGATGAGCTGTTGTTTGAGAAACCAATTCTTCCACAGCCATAGGAAATCCTTCTGTGTACTTGGTCTTTTCTCCTTGTTCATTTACAGCAGTTGTAATTGTGGATTCTAAAGGCGACAAACTCGTTGCAGTCTCCGCTTCGGGTTCTCTAGTTGTAGAACTTGTCCGTTGTTGCATTAAATTTTGCTCTTTTCCAAGACCTCCTTCAATTTGCATGTCCTTTTTATTACTTTCTCGTTCAGTGCTTCTTTGAGATGACGCCGGAGTTGACGATACCTCCCCAAACGATACCTCCGTTTCCTTCGCGTTTTCTTCTGACGTTGACCTAATTTCTTCCACAGGTGTCAACGTCGTTCTTTGCGTCAATTCTATCTCTGTTTGGCTTTCTGCAGTTGTCTTTTGGGATACTTCTGTCTTTTCACTAGTTGTTTCTGAAATGAACGGTGCCTTCGTTGTTTCCGGAGAATTGTTTTCAGATTTTGTTGGCAAAGACTCAATTGTTCTTCCTGCGGTCGCACTCTCCATCAATTTTGTTCTGTTTGAGGTTACGATGGCAATTTTCGGGACCATAGTAGCTTCATCGATTTCTTTGTGAACAGCTGCACTGCCTTTTTCTTCGCCCGGAATTTCCGGCGATTGCGTGACTAAAGTGGTGAATACTGTAACTCCAGAGGCAGTCAGCTCAATGGGCAATGTTGTCGAATGACCTTCATCTTTTCCGGCGGCCGTTCTCTCAGCTGCACCGGAATCCGTGACCGCAGAGATTAGCTGAGAAACCGTCAGTTCTGGTTCGGGCTGTCCAACATTCTTAATCAATAGAGAGCCGCCGTTTTGAGTGATGACCTCTCCATGCGATGACTCGCTTGCTGAAATATTCTACGATCAAAGAAGTTCTGCAACGAACGTTGATTTTGGATATATTTTATTCGCCATGTTACCTACTAACTCGATTGTCGCTTTCTTTATTTGAAAACGGTATTTGTCGATCAATTATCATGCAATTTACGACGAAAGGTGCCGCGCTAAACTATGAACAAATCAAAAACTATCCCGAATGGGTAATACAATGTGTATCTTCCTATTCTACCTTATTAGGGCAAGCACTGGTAAGCTTCTGAGAAGAAAATATAAAAGAGGTTCTTAAAATGAGAAAAAAGCTGTCAGATGTGACGCTGAACAATCCACTGCAGATGGAATGCCATTGCTGAGATTTTCTTCTTTGAATTTGCACCACCCGCAGCTGTCCCATCTTCCGGCTGCCAGCCTATACTGTTTCAACGCTATGGAATGGTTCATTATGGAAATATCTTCAACGACTTGTTCATGCAGGGGCAGCAGTGACACCTGTTTAGCAGCAGTTTGAGGCGAGAGGTACCAACGAATCCGCCACAATTTAGGAATGGAAGTCAAACGATTTAATTCCCCGTCTTCCAGGGTTCAGCACATTGTACCACTGCTCGATTTCATAAGAGAATAAGCGAACTTTGTCCATCACTTATTCTTACTAGTTTTCGTACTCTGACGAGAATTTGTGTTGCATTCTGTTTTTTCTACGACACATTCACCAAGATACAAGACAGGCTAATATGCAGGGTTGAAACCGCCATGATGTGACACGTAAGGCGTTGTTGTGGACGGTGAACAAGGGGCACAAAGGACAATGTGCGCAACGAACTTCAAAACGGTGAACAAAGAAACAAAGCATGCTTACATTGCCCGCTCCTGGAGAATGCGCCGTTGGCATTGTTATTGCCCAACTCGCCACCGACATTTACTTCGCTCCGTCTTATACTGGAACCGCCGCTCGAACTTTCAACTATGTTGCTTCCTTTATCGGATTCATCAGTTGTTCCTTGTCGGCTCAATTCCTTACTAGAACCTCCCACAACATTCCCGATTTGCTTTGTTTCCTTGTTTATGAGTTCATCTGGAGTGCCCTTCGCAGCACCATTAATTGCTGTTGCATTAATTTTGAACAGTGGTTCTTTGTTAGATCCACCAAGTGCAGCGTGAACACGCTCTTCTCTTTCTTCTACATTAGTATTGCCATCAGTTGTTACTACGAGACTCTTAGCCCCAGAGCCCTTCTCTTTTTTGTTGGATGCTCCGACTACATTATTGCCATTTTCATGAACACCACTTGCACCGCCGCGACGAAGCGATTGTTCAACCACTTCGCCACTCACTTTTCTGTGCGAATCCCCAGTGATCTTAAGGATTTTTTTATCATTTCCACCGGAATTTTTTCCCTCGTTTATGCCTTTCCTGTCCCCAGCACTTATAGCCCCATTCATTTCTAAGATCGGTGCACCTGGAGCACCGCCAACCGCCATCATCACGTGACCTCCTTCATCCCCTGCCCCATCGCCGCCAGCGATGAGCTCTCTCTCACCTGTATCTTTTCGCGAAGATACACCCTCCTCAAGTGATTTTTCCCATGTCCGCACATTGCCGGTCCCGTTTCCTGTGATGGTTCCATTCATTGACAATATTGGTCTTTTTTGTTCACCACCGATCGCAACAGCCACGCGAGCAGCACCCATGCCATAGCCATCACTTGTGAAATTGCTACGTTCCTGACCATCTTGCTTTAATGCGTCGCCATTTTTTTCGATGATGGAAGTGCCACTACCGCTGGGCCCTGCTTCACCCTTTCCGGAGCCAACTGCTTTCATAAGCCCGTTATCTGTCACTGCGAAATCAGTAGTGCCCGCTTTGGTTGCATCAGGCAATTCGATTGCCTCTGTGCCGGATCCTTTCCCAAATCCACTGATTAGGCTGATCAGTCTTTCGGCTTCCTTCTTTCCGTTGGTTATAGCAGCTAATTCCTCTTCGTCTTCACCTTCGGTGATATTCCACATTCCGTTTTCGATTTTGCCTCGACCGATCACGACTGCTCCACCTGAGAAGTTTCGCCATTCTCCGAACGTTTCGACCTTCCATTTTCCTCCTTGTGTACCTACCGATGCACTGGATAACGAAGATTCGGCGATGTTCGCTTCTGTTGATTCTCTATCGCCTAATCTCATGCCTGCACCGGCAACGATTTCAAGTCCGATACAATCAGACATATTTGACTGAGTCGTACAACACTGGAATGAGCCGGGTAAGTTGACGCACCACGAATCGACCTCCGTGCATGGGCTTTGCTCGCATTCGTCAATGTCTGAACAGGACAACACATAGCGCTATGAGCGGAACAACGAATAACGTGCCATCTACCCTCAGACAGGCCTCCCGCAACAAAACCCTCTCTTATCGTTGGCGCTGAAGTCTATATAATCACCCAGAAAATTCAAGCAAGAGCTATAGGACGTCTGTTACCAAATTTATTCCAATAAAATCATCATCTCTTTCGAAAATCCATTCGGAATTTGCAGCCATGTTGAATTAATTAAGTACTACTTAACTTGGTGGGTCTTTCCAGAGCTGAAGACTACGCAACTATTCAACAGTGAAGCTTTCAAACCCAAAACAGTGATGTCTACTCAATAGTACAGTATCCTCACGGCTGTTTGATACCGTCGTGTGCTCGACGACTGCTTAAGAGAATCTCTTCGATCTGATGAAGCAAATAACCCTCACTGTCACCATTCGAAGAGAAATTTCTCCCGACAGTCGATTACTAAAGTAAACCGCTGTGGTAAAAGTATGGTTCTTGTAGTTGCTGGTTCTGACCTTCCTAAAAAAGNAATAACCCTCACTGTCACCATTCGAAGAGAAATTTCTCCCGACAGTCGATTACTAAAGTAAACCGCTGTGGTAAAAGTATGGTTCTCGTAGTTGCTGGTTCTGACCTTCCCAAAAAAAGTATACAACAAAGCAGTTAGTTAAGTGGGAAGCAAACGAATTTTACCACATGTGCTGCGACACTTGTGACCACTACGTCAGTATACTGATCCTTTAAAGGAAAGCTTCCTCCTTTACGCTCTGCTGTATGATATTTACAGCCCACATACCATCGGTCTTGAATCACTTTACTTATCGGAACCAGCAGTGCTACTACGAAGAAATACATGCAACCTAAGCATCAGAAGTTTATGAGATGCATATGTGTGGTGCAGATATGTAGATCTTACCATGGCATCCTTCTTTGGTGTTGCCGTTATAGCCTGCATCACAACGACATGTGCCGTTTTTACAATGTGAGTTCGGCGGGCATCCAATATCACATGCAATCTCGACATATTCATTCGATATAATTTTGCCATTTGTGACTATGAGACCTCCGGACGACTTATGGCCTACCGATTCCGTTGACTCACTACGAGTACCACCTAAAGCCACATTGACGATAGCACAATGCTACGGCTGGCATACTACAATAGATTTGTGATAACAATCTGCACAATTTGATCATTCAAAACGGCTCAATCGATCCGTATTGAACCATCAGTTTTGAGCAGTTGATCAGTGGAGTTCTTGAACATCACACAACCACAATAAAGAGGCTCATCCAACCGACAGGTGGAAAATGTTTTAGCGGTTCTAGTGATCCATTTCTAATGTTCACTGAGATCATAGAATGTCGCCACAAACATATGTTTTGAGCTAAACAAATCGAGAAAGGTTTGTTCAAGCAGCTGTATGGTCAGGTGTTGAGATCGTTGAAAGAAACGAATGCGACTGTTTTCCATTAATTTCCATCGGTTATGAAAAGATCGCATGCCATGAGTGAGTGCACAGTTCTCTCATTCAACATCACAGTGCCAACCAACATCACAGACCGTTATATCTATCTACTGAACGTACACTGAGTGCAATGCAAGTGCTTCGACTGTGATATCACAACATGATATTCCTTAACGGCAATCATGATCTGTGAACGGATGAATATAATCTCTTGTATGAACCAATTCCGACAATTTCTAAAAATGGCGAGGAAAATGAATTGGATTGAGACGTTCAATTTCAGTGACTCTTCATAATTGGCATTGAGATTGAATGGTAAATTAAAAGTTCGAGTAACTAATCAGTTCTTGCTGAGAGGCAATTAATATATCTTCATGAAGCCTGTATAATTAAATAAGTTTTACAAATCTTGGTTTTGGCTGATGGCGACCCTCAATGCATTAAGATGGAGCATATTGAGAAGACATTTCAGGCAGCCTTGCACAAATCAAAAAATTAAAAGTATCTTCTCAAAGTACATTAGGAAAAACCTCCCAGTTTCTCGGGTGCTCATTTCCGGTGATTGAAAAAACAGCTTTGCTTTCGTTAGGATTTATTAGCAGGCTAAAGTAACTTCAAGCTCCCAGTGAATAAACTGCAGTGCAAACTTCCTCAAAAAGAAATAATGCTTTAGATATTGCAAACAATTGCAACCTCCTTTGAAATGACGCCGACCAACTTAGTGCGCATGAAAATTCAGTGGCGTCGGCTCTGCTTCCAAAAAACTAAGGCAAATATTTGTTGGATTCACTGATCAGTAACGCTTAGCACATATCCATCATTCACCTTATTGCAACGATCATTTGAGAACGAACAGCTATATGTGTTAAGTTGGAAATTTTTGAGAGGACCTTTAACTTCATGATCGAGTTCAGATGTGGTTTCGTTGCCATTTGCAAGAGTGGTGACACATTTTGATTTGCATTCCTCTTCCTTTGAATCAGGACCACAGCAGGTATAGCCACCGATCATATTTACGCACCATTCTCCCACTCCAGCACATTGCTTATCGTTCTCGCATTCATTTATATCTGCAAAATAAAAGTGATGCAAATGGTTTCATATATAATCAAATTGCATCCTCTCTCGCAAAGTTTCCTTTAAGTGGACAGAATGGAAATGGAGGAATTAAGGAGAAGTGGATTGCCACAATTGTCAGACTTTCAACTGAAGTACGAGTGAACGCAATTGTTGTGAAATCAGCATGAAAGCGAACTGATATAATGGTCTCGTTAGATTTATGCCTTAGAAATATTTGACATTCTAATATATTTGGCTTGTTGAATTGTAATTCATGATAAACTATTCTTAATAAATAAGTTATTTTCTTCAGTTATACACACTTGTCGAACGCAGTGACCTCACAGGTTGCTTTGAGATCTTATCAGCAGGCTGCTCATCATAATTTATCTCTTCTGTACAACTGATATAACGCTATCCGCNATCATAATTTATCTCTTCTGTACAATCTGATCAGCAAAACTTGAATGATAAGCACACTTTATTAAATTAAACGGTTCTAAAACACGAATTATGCTAACCGTCGCATTTAACGCGTGGATCACCTTCGAAACCTTCCATACACTGACATGTCTCGTTGTAGCATACTGCATGTACGCCACATCCTCCTGAGCAAAATGCTCCTTTTTCTGCAACAATTGCACGAATAAAACTCATCGTAGAGCTAATGAACAGAACTACCAGAATATCAAATGTCTTTGATGAACAGAATGGATAGAAATGTGACATGCCTTCCTTCTACGACCGAGTAATGTTCCTGCTCAGGAGGACACTTTCGAACCGGGACATTGGCAGAAGAATGATTGACAAGGTGGCTCACACACCGAACTCCAATACGCAGGCATATAACTGGTACTGATGTAAATGATTCTTGCAAAAGCATAAATGCTTTCACTAAACGCTTCGTTTCATACCGTACATCGGTTATGAATTGATTACCTTGAAGGGGCGGCCTTTTCATCATATGAAATGAATAACCTTGGCTGCAGTGAGCAATCGGGCAAATTTATCATTTTCAAAGTGGTAGAGGTATTCTTATGTCAAGGGAAATCTCTAGCTTTTATTCATCTCTGACTCTCCAGATCATGTTCTGAAACATAGTGATGTGACTCACTGATACTTTCTAGATGTTTCCTGCTTGCTTCATCTTTTCATCATAAGATGCTCAGCATGGGCTCATAGTTGAATCGCTAAATCGTTATCAACTTCAACGCTAGACACCCTGAGGTCATTGCAGATCCCTCGAAAAAAAAAATCTCGTGCATGAGATGGTTTACCTCGAATGCAAACGTCATCATCCGTACCATCTTCGCAGCAAATATAGCCTCCGTCGATGTTGACACAACGATTGCCTGGTTGCCCCTCGCATGGATTCACTCTTGCATTACATTCATTCACATCTGTAAACTTGTTACTCGAAATTACCTTGACATCATTGCTAATAGGTGTTTATTTCAAGCGGTGCATTCATTCTCCACGGCGATGAATAAAGACTCCTTCACTGAGAGCAGTTCTTTAGAGAGTCCTTTAGAACACCCATGACCCAATTTTGTGCAGTAACGCAATGTTTACATAGTTTGGGAAAAATAATTTGCCCACCGAGACAAAACTTTCTGGTTGCATTGACTCAACTTCGCACTAACGAATGCAATACTTGGAAGTTGTGACATTAGTTAAGCTACAAACTGACCGCAACAGTAGAGAAATTAGGTGCAAAAGTTTCATTCCCATAGAGAGGTGCATCAAAGAGGCATAAGAAAATATCTTGCTGCTCGCTCATGCATTCTACTCCTTTTCTGCAAGCCCATTATTTCGACGCCGCATCATTTGCGAGTGTGTTCGATAGATGCGGCAGTATTTTCTATTCGCAGACCAGTAGTAAGGTTGCATTAATGAAAGCTTGCAGCACGGATCATCTATTTGCAATGATCGCTTCAGTTATGCTTTGTGCTTTGTAGATAGCTCGAAGTTGATTTAAAAAATCATGCCGTCTGTCGTGTTCAAAGTTGCGCCAATCAGATGAGCCCTCCGCAGTGGAGTCGTATGGAGCAGTCCACCTGGTTAAAATACACTCACAGCGAGCTTCTTTCATCTGTCGCCGGCTTGCTGACGAATGATGAGATTGTTTAGAATTGCAGGCAAATTGAGAATGACACCTTTCTTGTCAGTTCTATTAGGCTTGTTTTCCCAGTCGTTCCTCTGATAAAGAGTTTTTCTGAAGTGCTAAAAGCCAACAATCAATCACAACTATCAATGCATTTGAGTATATCTAACCGTAGCAGCTGAGTCCATCTCCAACATAGCCCGCCTGGCATATACACATGCGAAGTGAGCCAAGACAAAACGCATGACGATCGCAGATGCCCTCTTGTTGACTGCAGTCATTGAGTGCTGTAATCGCATGAAAGATTTTTTAAGATTACTTCATTCAGCGACACACACAGTTTCGACCGAAATTTTATTTGGCTGACAAGTCAACCCGGTAGCACAATTACAGGTTTCAGCACCTGAATGCGACTGCGGCTGTATTGAAGAGGTAAGTGATGTGAAAAGTAATGAGCAACACTGTGCGTCATATCTTTGGCTGAATGAAGTCAGTAGCTAGCAGTGGGGGCTTGAGGGAGATGAAGAGAGGAGGGGTATATCTCCCCAGCTAAATTCTCGCCTTCAAAAGTTCCGTACAAAAGCCACTCTTTCCCACTCCTCTTCATGTAACGATCAAAATCACGACGCTGCTGTCGTCATGTGATCATCCCAGATGGAAATGGTGCTCATCCATCTCATCAATGCAAGTGTTCTTCCAAATTTCGGGATGAAATGACTCCTCTGGCGAAGCTCCTGATAATTTCGAATCATTAGGACAAACGTCAAGGGCGTTATACTGCCTTTGAAGAAGCAATGAAATTCATACGTGAGCAAGTGCGTCCATTGCCAGCAAAACCCTCCTCACAGGTGCATTTATAGCCACCGACAGTATTCGTGCAACTGGCTCGTTTATCGCACTCCGCTAGCTTCTCACTGCATTCATCAATATCGACACAAGAGCCGTTCACCAGACGATATCCCTCGCTGCATTCGTTCACGCAACGGTAGCCACCTACCTGTAAAACTTGGCATATGCAAAAGCGAGTATTCAAATGTCTTTAAAGGTTTGAAGAGAAGATTGCTCTTATGAAGCATCAGAAGAAAAGCTGCAAAATTCAGTAGATATAATGCACACAATAGAGTTATCCCGTATAATATTTTTCATGCTGGCCCGCAAACCTCGAAGTAAGTTACAAGCACTTTAGAGCAATCAAAAATCTTCGATGGTTTTTCAGTTATTCATTCCGTACCCTCTTTAGATACAAAAATAGAGTATTTTTGGCTCGATCAAACACGAAAGCGGTTGACTAAACAAGATATGGCAGCATTATTGCTTTGCTATGGGTTGGTGACCGCAATGGTGCTTTAGCGACTGCCATTGCAACAGCGCCCTTAAAGCTGTTTTAGTTTTTCATTTGCTTTATTCGGCCTCTTTGCTACCATTTAATTTGCAAGTACAGTTTGAGAAGCACTTTGTCAGTTCATCAGTCGATTTTTTAGGTGTGGGATGGAATGCAATTGTGAGAAGAGTCTTGCAATTCTTTCTCATGCATCAAAAAACATTTTTGTTTGGGTGATTTCTCACATTTTGTCCTTGCAGTGAACAATAACAGCAATTGCTCGTTGTTGTTACAGCGTCCTCAAATTAAAGCTGTCGACAGTGATTATTTATCGCTAGTGAACGTTGCTTATTCGTCTAGATGGCACATGCACGTGTGTCTGTCACACGTGCATCCAGTCCAACTGCAGCCCATATGCATCGTTCCTTTCTCAACAAGACCCTCGTTTGAAAAATTTTGTTCGCAAGAGCTGCGCATAACAAAATTGCACATTTCGCATTGTTGTTTGCTTCTTCCGGTAGTGAAGCGAAGGAACAACGACAACGCAATAGTCGTTTTTTCTAAAGGTCCTTGGCGTATACAAGCAATCCTATCAGCATTCTCACAGCACAACATCACCCCCAAGGACATATGTCGTCACGATGGTGCACCACTATTTCTTAGCTGACATATACCCAATGGAATGAGAATTGGTTTGAAAAGTGGTTGAATTCAGTGAGATGCCAAATCGATTGCACTCGTATCGTCAGTGAAAATGGCAGTGCCGAAATCATTTAAGACTATTGAGTAGAAGCATACCTCGTTCTGACACATCAACGGCTCAGCGCAATCGTGAAGTCCTTGCTCGCATTCATCGATATCTGAAAGCATTAAGTTTCGGCTATCCCTCTCTCTCAACATAACGTTCACTACCTCCAGATGGAAGCCTAATTATTTCTATGAAGTTTCTCATTGGTTTGTTTAGCGTTTTCTGTGCAATCATGCTAGAATAATTTCCAGATTCCCTTTACATCTTAACGGCGATGGCTCAGCGGAGACTTTGAATACAATTTTTTCCACATGTCATATTCTCAACGGAATCACATCCTAAAATCTCATAAAAAATTTCTGAGACGCCTGAAAGGTTTGTCAGATGTGAACATCCCGTTACGGATGAAGATGAATGTTCTTAAAACCGACCAGCACAGCGCTCAAGCGGCAGTCCAAGCGGCTGGAATCCCTCGCTACAGTTGCAGAAATAGGTGCCAGGCAAATTCACACAATTCGAATATTCTGGACAGTGTGCAATTCCGCTTGAACACTCGTCAATATCTGAAAATAGAAAATATTGTTCTTCCGCATGTGAAAAATGCTTTGTTTTCTTCAGTAGTTCGAATTTTCTTCCCATAATCGAAACGGCGTCTCAATTTCTGCATTTGTTCGTATATGACAAAATTGGTCGTTGCTCGATTCCGACCGACACAGTTACGCTTTAAAATGTTGTTTATTGTTTAACTGATCCTTTGCTCACGTTCTAGAAGTTCCATATTGTCATGCTGAATTGCGTTGAGTAAACTCTAAGTTTCACAAGTTGTGACAATATCCTCATACAGAGTGTATTAACAAAAGTAACGCATGACTCGAATCTTGAAATTTGGGCTATCTTCTGCTATCTGTTCCATGAGGGATTTTCCGATTTTGAACGGATTTGTGGACAAATCGATGGATACGTTGTTGAAATTGAA
Organism: Toxascaris leonina; assembly: GCA_022844705.1. Lineage (NCBI taxonomy): Eukaryota > Metazoa > Nematoda > Chromadorea > Rhabditida > Ascarididae > Toxascaris > Toxascaris leonina. Next base: position 62,639 of record JAARMF010000461.1, on the reverse strand, counting down.
GTTAAATATGTGGGAAATTCAGTTCACTTAAAAATTTGTTAGGGAGTAGAAGTGTTTAACGAATTCGGTCTTATTCAGATGTTTCAAGCGCTCTCTTTTCGAGAATATGCAATGCGAAATTTGTCTGTTGAATTCAACGCCTATCGCGGCCACACCGCAAACCAATTATTCTCTCGCTGCCGACAATCGCGCACCGCTGATTTCAGATATGGAATACTTGGCGGATGTTGCTTGAAATTTAGTGGAATTTAATGCAGTGGAACACATTCGTTCAGTGGGAAAAAATATTTATATTGCTTGAAATTGATGCAGCACGTATTTATCTCTGCGTATACCCTCTAAAATGCATCATGGCAATTTCGTGCCTTTACATATGGTGCGTGTGGCAGTCCGCTTGTCGGTTCAACGGTTTCAACCGAAGAACGCCTGAATTTATGACCATAAGGTATTGTTTGCGCAATATTTACTACAGAGATTACTACTTGTGTCACATTCCAATTGGTCTGTCAACTTTGAGATGATGTGCGAGCATTTCGAATCAATGAAAAACTGCACACATCTCACAGTGATCAGGTGTCAAGAAAGCGAATCTTTTGTAAATCTAACTATGGTTTATCGTTCACAGAAATGGTCGATGTTGATGGCAAATGATCTGGACAGTTTCTGTGCCAATCCGCATATGTCTAATGTCTATAGAGTGCAACATTTTCATATTCTCTACTCGCATCTCAGCTGCGTGACTTTCAAATAATCTCGCGCAATTACAGATGAACGCGTGGCATAAATGTTTGATGTGAAAGGTGATGGAAGCGGTTGCAATCGGACGACGCAAGCAAGTCTCATCAAACAATTTTTGCATGTGATCTCGACTTTGTTCGGCTCAAGGCCGTAACGGTGGTGCGGTTCTTAACAGTTCACACGAGTGGTGACCCCGTCGTTACAACATCGATCAAGATTCGCTTCGATTCGTGTTTGTTTTGTATAACCTTGTCGATCATTGAACACCCGTTCATGACACACCATTTCTATTACCGATCACCTCATTCCCGCACTTGCCATTCTGCTTGGGAGCTCAATAGAGAGCGCCTATGGATGAAGATTCTCCTTTTTTGCATCTCCTCAATAGATTAAGTAACTGGGCAATCGAAAGTTTTGAAACAAGTTGGGAAGGTCTGATGGAATGCATGATTAATCATTTTGTTAGTTGGTGTGCTGGAATTAAATCTCGAATGAACATTTAAAATGTCTGAAATGTTGCTAAAATCGATGCTATGAAATCCTTTGATTAGGAAACCCGCCTCTGCAAATTCGTAATGGTTCGATGTTCAGAATGTAGCCAACAAATCGAGGGTCACATTGCTTGCGGCAAAACTTTCTCAGTTGATGTACCTTGATTACCTGCGGTATTCGAGCAAACCTCTTCAAATCTTGACTTCTCCACTAATATGATACTTTAAGAATAGTGTGCAAAATAATTTGTGAGAGAGTAGTTTGAAAATGGGAAAGAATGAAAGAAATAGATATGTATAAGTGAGATTTTTGATAGTGAACAATGAGATAGCATCAAGTTGTGAGAACATTTCTCATAATTGAAGCATTTAAGTGTAGAGCAGTTCACTTAACTTCAGGTTTTTTTTCAAAAAAATATAAGAAGCTAAGTGCCTGGATTGAAATATGCTTTCATTCGGCCAGCGGGATGGATGCATATTGCGCTGATGAGATACTTCATCGCAATAGGATTGTGAAATTAGGAAAAGCGAAATGATGGGAGGAAGTGGTCACGAATGTGCGTCAGATGTATGCCTCATAAGACCTTGGCCCATAAAATGCGCTAAACACATGCCGAAATAAATAAGAAGAAAAAACTACATATCGACTAGCCGCTTTATAATTATTTTCCATCTATATTAAGGCAATCGAAAGGACTGATGAGCAAGATCACTCATTCACCAGCTAACATCGTCGCAATATTAAAGATAACCACTGCTAGCACAGCTAGGATGCCTTCATACAAACTAACGAAAGTTATTTAAAGAGTCTCTAATTTTAGCAGGTTTTATTTAGAAATGAGCAAAGGCAATAGGAACTTACTGATTTACTCTAGCATAGTTGCCTATTTTCTGACTTCGTGATTTTTTATCTTAAATAACCTGAAGCTACTGAAACGGCTGAAATATTTTGAAGACGGCATGTGATTCAATTGCATAGAAATAATTTGACTTCATCAGAAAAAATGACCCTCATTAGCATCAATTGTCACTAGTGAACAAGCTCTCACCTGAACATTCGTGCCCATTACCATGGAATCCTGGGAAACACGTGCAGTAATAAGAGCCAAGCGTATTTTGACAATGAGCCAGCCAATGACAAGGTTTGTCTTCACATTCATTGTTATCTGAAATTCAGTAGCTGCAAACGTGCGCCGGATTCTGACAGTAAGTCTCTTATGCTTTCAAAGGGAAAAGTGTTAATATTATTTCAAAGGTAGTCGTGATGCGAAGTGTAATAAAAATGCGTTTTTCATTCCATCTCTCAATTGAGAATCCGCAATTCTTTAGTGCATATGTGCATCACGACGAATGTTTCAAAAGATATGAACGGCCAGTTGGTGGAGAGTTCATTCGTTTATATAACAAATAAAGGAATACCGAGATGAAATGTTTGTTGAAGCTAATGTAGAATAAAAAGAATGCAGCGAAAGAACCGTGACTACTGCGCACCTCCTTCATCAATTTTGTTTAGACAGTGAAGAAAATATTCAGGCAGAAACTCACCAACAAGTTCGCATTCTGGGCCATGAAAACCAGCGTTGCAGTAGCATTGTCCTCTTGAACCATCGAAAAGACAAGCCCCTCGACCACTGCAGGTCGAGTTACACCTACCCTCTGCAAACCATTCAATGCAACGCTTATTTTGCCGGGCGTGATAAATGATAATTGGATGGAGATAATACTGTTTTCGATTCATTTAAATCAAATTTATTAAACAATTCATTTGTAATAAATTAATATACAATAGAAGGATTTTAATTAGGTGATCACTTCTGGCGACATTATTCCAACTGTTCGAAGAATTATAAACAAAGTGATCATTTCCAAATGCAGTCAGATGGAATATAATATTTCTTTCATTCCTCTCATCTGGAGAATAACATATGGGAAGAATTGCCCTGCACACAATAGTTACTGTTGATCGCGTGTACCTCGTTTCGAGAACTTCGGAAAGTATCTTGTAATCGCTTACAAGGGACATTCAACGCAATTGCCTACTAATTTAGGGAATCTTCCATTGGCGTCATTGTGAAAAAATTTTCTAACTTTCACTGGCATGTTTCTTTGAAAGAAACCTTATAGCAACATTATGCTTCGGTTGTTGTAATTGGAAGAAGACGCAAATTGGCTGTATCTACCGCTCGCGAAAAATCTATCGACGTAAAAATCGGAAAAGCAGACGCTTGTGTTGACGCAAATGCACTTTAGTCACCCTTCAGCTCGTTGCCAAAATAGCGTTTTATTGGGTTATTTCCTATGTATTCCGATATCCAAGTTCGTTCATGCAATCACTGCGCACTGATTTTACTTTCATATCTCTTTAAAATAATATTACAGTTGCATCACACTGGGAAAGCATTCTAAACGTTGAGAATGTGAAGTGAAGACAGTGATGTCACTTGGAAGAAATAGACGTCACTTCGTTTGTCGCGTCACTCATTGATGTCACTCACTCAGATGAAATACATTAGTCTATGAAATATGCAGCAGTTGTGCATCAATAACCAGCTGAATAATAAAATGTCAATGAAGATTGCTTTGAGAACAAC
>JAARMF010000461.1:46918-57965 GCA_022844705.1 Toxascaris leonina | reverse complement strand
AAGAATGCAGCGAAAGAACCGTGACTACTGCGCACCTCCTTCATCAATTTTGTTTAGACAGTGAAGAAAATATTCAGGCAGAAACTCACCAACAAGTTCGCATTCTGGGCCATGAAAACCAGCGTTGCAGTAGCATTGTCCTCTTGAACCATCGAAAAGACAAGCCCCTCGACCACTGCAGGTCGAGTTACACCTACCCTCTGCAAACCATTCAATGCAACGCTTATTTTGCCGGGCGTGATAAATGATAATTGGATGGAGATAATACTGTTTTCGATTCATTTAAATTAAATTTATTAAACGATTCATTTGTAATAAATTCATATACAATAGAAGGATTTTAATTAGGTGATCACTTCTGGCGACACTATTCCAACTGTTCGAAGAATTATAAACAAAGTGATCATTTCCAAATGCAGTCAGATGGAATATAATATTTCTTTCATTCCTCTCATCTGGAGAATAACATATGGGAAGAATTGCCCTGCACACAATAGTTACTGTTGATCGCGTGTACCTCGTTTCGAGAACTTCGGAAAGTATCCTGTAATCGCTTACAAGGGACATTCAACGCAATTGCCTACTAATTTAGGGAATCTTCCATTGGCGTCATTGTGAAAAAATTTTCTAACTTTCACTGGCATGTTTCTTTGAAAGAAACCTTATAGCAACATTATGCTTCGGTTGTTGTAATTGGAAGAAGACGCAAATTGGCTGTATCTACCGCTCGCGAAAAATCTATCGACGTAAAAATCGGAAAAGCAGACGCTTGTGTTGACGCAAATGCACTTTAGTCACCCTTCAGCTCGTTGCCAAAATAGCGTTTTATTGGGTTATTTCCTATGTATTCCGATATCCAAGTTCGTTCATGCAATCACTGCGCACTGATTTTACTTTCATATCTCTTTAAAATAATATTACAGTTGCATCACACTGGGAAAGCATTCTAAACGTTGAGAATGTGAAGTGAAGACAGTGATGTCACTTGGAAGAAATAGACGTCACTTCGTTTGTCGCGTCACTCATTGATGTCACTCACTCAGATGAAATACATTAGTCTATGAAATATGCAGCAGTTGTGCATCAATAACCAGCTGAATAATAAAATGTCAATGAAGATTGCTTTGAGAACAACAACTACTTACGACGANTAATAAAATGTCAATGAAGATTGCTTGGAGAACAACTACTTACGACGGAAGCCGAACTTGAAATGCGCCATAAAGCTGTGATAACATTGCTCGAACGAATTTTGGCATGGTTGTGTTGCAGCGATGTGAAGTGAAAGATGCGAAATAGATGCATACAAAAGGGCAACTTTGTGCTATGTTCGCTTTTAGTATTTCTGCTGCTTAGGCTGCCAATGTTTCAGATTTCAGCAGTGTTTTCAGCGCTATTTCCACATATAGGACTCATAACACTTTGTTAGGGCAATTAAATATTTCTACATCAGGCATAACATTTGCATCGAGAATCACATGTCGTGCGAGAGAACGATGAAGAGGCTAAATAAAAACCAACCACAATATGGAAAGCTTTCGTCATGCATTGCTGGATTCCTATAGCAATCGGATTTACCATCGCAAAGTATGGACATCTGATGCAAGTGAAGATCGGATGGATCAGCTGAATGTTGACAAATAACGGTCGCCATATCAAAGTTGACCACAAATGTTGGCCTCATTTCTGGCATAGAGCTATTGACGAAATTCTTTGTTATCGCATAGCACCTTCGATGTAGTGTAACGATGAGGATCACTCCCAGGGCTCGTACCAACGGACCCATCTTGGGGAGTGAGTGCCGACTTGTTGCTGAAGAGACGTGTTTCAATAATCTTACACACCAAAACACCGATGAAACGCCACAAACCGTTCAAGTAGCAACTGTTAGGTAAGTAACATTTGAAGGTGCAAGTAAACTCACAAAAATGAGCAAGTGTAATTGTTTCAATGAATATAAATACATTCATTTATTTTGTCACAAAATTTATCACAAACCGTTTTTCAACACCGATAACTGCAGCAGTGCTCCATTCATGAGACTTTTCACATGAACTCTGCAGAAGGTTGTTTCAAATAAAGGTGTTAATAAAGATATGTGATGAATGCAGTAATAAAGACACCTATGAGATGAAAAGGTGCAATTCCATTCTATGTAGGTGGCCATGCATTTTCTTGAGTTGAGGCTACCGTGCTAAACGAAGAATTAGTGAGTGAAGGAGTACTTTGATTATTTCGTGAAGCTTTCAGAAACACATTCAGTGAAGACTAAATAAAACGACGGCCAGCTGAGCCATTGAAGATTTATATGTTGCTTTGGGCTTCATTGAAACATATCTCCGCTTAGACCCCTACGATAATATGCCAGGGCACTTCAACAAACATCACGCACCTCTACAAGTTCAACAAAATTGAAAGGTGCGATTTCTCTGTAAGGGAATAGTTTCGTAAGCATCTAGCGCGCCTAGGCACAAAATGGTTTCAATATTTGATATAATAATCAAAATTGATCGGTTTATCAAATTGGACTCATTCGAATAAATCACTGCTCGACGCGATATAGCGTTGCGAAAAATGTGCTCAAAGCGACTGCTTGAGAGAGGATGTGTTGTCCTGTCTCATTGCATCACCGACTGCAATCGCAAACTCAAAACTTATCTTTTGTATCCGCGCTGATTTGTGCGTTATTCTTCCAAGGTCGAAATAGTTAACTGCTCGAATTTATGCTCCGATTGCGCTACTTTCTTTTCGTTTATGTCGGGAAATTATAGTCGATTATGAATTGAACAATCGAAGATGTCATTGCGCCACTAATGGAAATAGACAACTAATACTAAAGCGGTTCATCGTACTGGTTATCGCCTTTTAGAAGATGAAGGAAAACGAAAACTCCTAATGGAATCTTAGCGAGATCACGGCAGTTCGCAACAGATTATAGTATGCATGAAGTTGGTTGCCGAAAGCGCATGCGAACATCTCGTAATAGCTTGACATGGGGGAAGAGGAATGAAGATGCCACCAATTGTGACATCAACCGAAAACTTAAAATCTGAGCTTCCGCTCAAGGAAAACGCTTATGAAGAGCATTGTCGCGAAGAGGAGCGTTCTCCTTTCCACTGCCAGTGTCAATGGGCCCCATAAAGCACGAAGAAATACGCTTCTCTGAGTGCGACCTTGAGCAAGCGGCTATAGCAACTTCAACTTTGTCACCGCAATCCATAAAAAACAACTCACCTTGACAAAACACAACTGCTCTAGTCGAAAAAATTTTGGTATTATTATCGCTTGAATTGCTTTTCTCACCAAAGAGCCGCCTATACCAAAAGAATTTGGCAAACAAAATGTGAAAAAGATTGCTTAGATTTGGGTGCGTTTACAGGAACATCAAACTTTGGTTTGCGGGAACGATACTGTCTAGAAGTGAGTGGTGGCTGTTTAAGCTTAAAAAGTTTAAGCTTAATTAAAAGAGAACTTCCCTAAGCACATATGAGAACTTGATGGTGTCATGCCGTCAATGTGTATTGATATCTTCGTAAATGAATCAAAACTGTTAACATGAAGTTGAAGACTAGCTTGAATATCAACAAGTAGAACCATCCAGTGAAATGAGATAAATAAGCGCGGAGTCAGGCATTTTAAGGGTGTTGAATTGTGCAGAATAGACTCAGAGAATATTATCTGCACTTCTCATTAGAGAACCAGTTGATATATAGGCCAAAGGTTTTGGGGGTATCGTATTGGTGAAACTGCCAACTCTCTTGTTATTCCACCTTCATTACTGACTAACGACAGTATGTTGTAACCAAAATCAGATAGAAGAACCAGTGTTTTCGAAGTCTTCTAGATTGCTGGTGATTAACGCGATGTGTTTATCATTATAACAATAAAATATTTAGAACAAAGTGAGAAAGCATCTTAAATAAATTATGGATGTTGTCGAGTGTAAGACCGAAACGTTTTGATTGCATATGAATAGTTCTTCGTAACGCTGACTTATTAAAATGGGATCGATTGCAAATTTTTCATTCTGAAAAGAATTACTGATTGCCATACAATAGATGAATGACAGAATTCCAAATATTTTGTGCGAAAATTTAACAAGGGAGGCAGAATTTTTAGCACAATCGAAGTCTTCTTCGGCTAAAATTAATAGATGCCATATTTTGTGTGAGAAGAGATAATATTTTTGTGATCACTTGTAAATCAAATATATATCAACGTGCTTAACTCTACGATTGCAATAATGAGAATATGAATTAAGACTGGAAGGGAAAAATGGCGAGATAGTTGTAGTGAAATCTGAGCGAATGACGAAGAGCGGATATTTTTTTTCGGTAGGCGCGAATTTGAAGAGAAGCAGTGCACCGAACTTCTGAAGAGTTGTTGAGTTACCTGGATATATATATATATNCTGTCTCTTATACACATCTAGATGTGTATAAGAGACAGATATATAATATATAATATATAATATATAAATTCAATAAACCCATATTTAAATATCTTATTTATTTACATATTTCATTCATCCATCTACCCATCTACCCAATATATACCAACAGCATCAGCAGGCAGTTATCTGTTTTTGTATGAATATTTACGATCTTAAGCAGTAAAGGGTGCGCATATGTATTCCAAACGATCGCCTACATTAAGCAATCCCATTGTAATGTATTCTGAACCGCATGAGATGCAGATCCGTGCAGTGTTCAATTCACACAATGTCCTCCAAATGTCTGAAATTCTTTTTTCGAGTTAAATCAATCAATGTCAGCAGTGGTTAAAGAGCATTCATACCGCTGACTATATTATTTCTACACAATTTGATATCTTCAGTGCTTTCAAATTGAATTCAGTGCAAATGCACTATACTGATATCNNNTTTTTTCATATCCCATCAATTTGGCTATATTAATAATTTTTTCATATCCCATCAATTTGGCTGTATTACCTTTAGAATCCATTCTCTAGAACAGTACAATTGTTCTCCATGAGATTTGCTTCGATGTCGTGTGCTTGCATTTTTCATGTATCCTAGTAATGAACGCGATGAATAGTAAGCGTTAAGAGCCATTGTATTAACTCGATTCAATATTGCTTTACCCTACTGCGAGCAAATACCACCAAAATCAACGCAAGCTTCAATTTGTTCGAAACCTCAATGTGCACTCATACGTCCATTCAAATTTGTTGACCGTATTTTTCAAAAGTAGAATGACGATGGCTTCGCACTCAAATTTCTTCCCCTCGTAAGAGATTGGTCTGCTTTTCTCGAATGTTAGGAAATAAAGAAAGGCGCTAAAGATGGTTTTAAAGCTGAAATTTTTTCTTAAGGAATTCAGCTGGAATGACTTCATTGTTTCTAAACTACTCGAGGTTTATGCGGAAGAAAGCCGTCAGGTCGGCTTTCACAACCGCAATCCGTTGCGATGTACATGTCTTTAGCACTAGCAAATAACTTTTCTGAAGTCCCTCGCAAGTGTTCGAAAAATAACCACAAAACTTGGCGAAGAAATAAAAGCAATATTTTTATAATAAGAACTATGTGAGTGGGNCAAGTGTTCGAAAAATAACCACAAAATTTGGCGAAGAAATAAAAGCAAATTTATAATAAGAACTATGTGAGTGGAATCATTAGCCCAGTGAAAGAATGATACGAAAAACGATTGATTAAAGAAGCTCGCAAAGCAAGGAAAACGGCCAAAATGATGTCAGCAACACTGCAATATGCCTATCCACTATGCCTGACTCCAACAGCTTAGCCTAATATGATAACTGCATACAGTGGCTTTGAGGCAGAATGGTAAATGGGTAAGAGATTGCAATTCTTCGCATAAGCAGAAAGTTATGCTAGAATGCAACAATTCAATATAGAACGGCGAACTGTGGAGTGATCGAAGTCATCACAGTTTAGTAATCAAGAAATCCTTCGTTACGTAATGATGTACTAAAAGGACAATGGTGTCACTTGCAATCATCTTGCTATTCCCTTACTTTGAATGACGAAACAAGCTCAATTTTGTTATTTATACTCATTCCGCTAAACACTTACGTAATGATGTTACGCACCTCCATGAATGAAGCAGTAGACTTATTAAAGTATAGAAGCTGATAACGCCTACTGCTATGATATGACATCTCAATGCAAAGAAAATCGCATTTACACGCTCGGTTGTAGTAACTAAGGCTCCAACAAGTGCAAATCTACGAGAACCACTTCAGTCTTGAGAGCTATTTATGTTACAGGAGAAGGTTGCATCATTAGTGGGTTGCTATTCGATGAGCTGCAAAATGGGTCAATAGGTGACGCTTGATTTTTCACAAAATGAATTATTGTGATTCATTTACATAGCAAAACACTTCTATAAATGTGATGTTGCATGCTGTTGACCGTTTGATTGTTTCGGGAACACTCAAGCGACAAAGAAGAAAAAGCGCTGAAAGTAATACGTGAAACTGTCGATGAGGTCGATAGAACACACTCGCGTTAACGATAATAACCCTTTAAAAATTAGCTTAGCCCAATTTTAGAAAAATGCATGGGGCAAGCTAGACTTTGAATAACGTCATTCCTCGAATACGAGTCAAAAAACTCTTGCCTCTTTTCTCTCCCTCTCTCTCGCACCCCTTCTATTCCGTATATTCAGTAAAATACCATTTCACCAAACATAATAAATTCTGTTATAACGCTAAAGGCTGAAGTTGTCGATTCGAATGTCGAAGTGATCCACCTACGAATGAAATGCTCATGATTAGCAAATGAACGAGTGACGAGATTTTTTCATTTGCCTTAGTTACAACCCTACCCACTGGAGGCAATGCGAATGTGACAGGAAAGTGGGAAATGAAAAACACGAATGAGAAGAAGCGATTTGTTCGTTGCACGATGGCCAGAGCATTCACTGCGATGCATTCTTTGAGAGACAATGAACAGCACTACAAACCTGAGACGACTTTCCTAGTGAAATGAAGCCGAATGGGTTGTCCGCTAACAGTTCGAAGTTAATTGAGGCTTCAACATCTAACTACATGCTCAACATAGTCTTTTATTCGAAATTAGTATGCCGAAGATCCCTCTGCCGTGACGAAAAAGGCTGGTGAGTCGAGTTTGTTTGGAGGTTTGGAGTGATTTTAGATGGTGGAAGAAACCACTTTGAGCTAGAAGGCCCATAAGGAATGAGTGTTTTGTTGAAGACAAACGTTGCAGCGAATTGGAATGCAAGCAGCGTTGCACTACACGAATAACCTTTGAAGATGGTGAGTGTCAAATGAATTACTCTAATGTGATGATTGTCAGAAGATAATCGTGCACAATGTGCAGTTAACACAAACTGACACATAAAGGCATTTCAAACGGCTTAAATTGATCATCTCCACACTACAGCTACAAATATGCACTCCGTATGGCTACGAAAATATAACCCTCTATATCCAGCTCTCCCGTCCCCTTCCGGGANCTACAAATATGCACTCCGTATGGCTAAGAAAATAAAGCCCTCCATATCCAGCTCTCCCATCCGCTTCCGGGAAAAAATATACATTCATATTCAGCATGGGACGCCCACTGCGTTTTCCTGGTTTCCGTTCAGCGACATTTACTCGCGCCCTTTGGAGCAATTTCATGCAAAAGCGGACTGACCTTTCCTCCTGAACGCGCGTTTACGGAAACGACAAATGCATGAGTTAGNTATATATATATATATATATATATATATATATATATATATATATTCATTCATTCATTCGTTCAACTGCCATATCTATGTACAAAAAATAGTGAAAATGTAATATTGCCCTTCCACTTTCCCTTGAAAGACAGCTGTTACTGACAGCGGCCAGTAAAATTGGGCTCCAGTGGTGAAGCTGCTCGCAAATCGGTGCATAAACTCCCCCCTAAGCCTTTTTGCATATTTCTCATACCGCAGTTCAATGTTGAGATATTTTCGACTCCAATTTTGTGAAAGAGTTCATCAACCATCAAACGCTTCAAATTCGATGACAATGGAATCAAGGCCGATCCTTGGTGAATTTTTCCGAAACAACATTGTTCTGTGTTCAACGCTGAACTCAACGAGACGTGTATTTTCATTCCCTTTGCAACAAGTGCCGATTAGAATTAAGCTAATTCAGAGTTCATTTCTCTGAAGGGCTAAGTGCAGAAGTAAGATATTTGTCATGAACATATGTTTGTCAAATTGTGTCTAAATTTAGGGACACTCGCTCAATCGACAGTCATCTTAGCACAATATATCGATCACGTTGTGAATAACTATGCACATATCTGAGGAACAACGATCATGGGCTAAACTAAAGAATGCCACAAAACAATAAGTCTAGTATGCCTGCTTCTGTTTGTCAGGGAAGATTGCAAGCCTTTATCACCTCCCACTATAACATCGCAGTCTTTGTCTTGCCAGGTCTATAACTTTGTGTTTTTGAAGCCATACCTAGAACATACATAAATACTTCTAAACATGAGTCTGCGAATATCTATAAGAAATGGTGCTTGAAAAAATTTGAAGCAAGCGACCACTCTCGATTGAAGCAAATGTTCCATATCGTTCCTTTTTATTCCCATATTTCCTGCAAAATCCCATTATTTTCTGCGCTATAAACATCTGTCAGAATAGATAGAAAACGTTTTCATTCGACGCTGAATGACAAATTTCCCACAAAATTTTCTTTAATTCTCGCATGTATAATGTAATAAATTATGCGATACAAAAATGCGCTGTAAACATATGACTGCTGATGCGCCGTCATTACATCGCTAGTCTTCTCGATAACAGATATTCACCCACCTAGTTGCGAGGAATTAACGGCAACGATGGTGCCAGCATTGCAAAGTGAGAAAATAGGCTGCATAAAGCGTGATATATTGGAATGATGCTCTTGATGCTTCTAGAAAAATGATGTGTTTAAAGACTCCGTCTGCAAGGATTTTTATGCTAGCGGAGAGTTGAAGTGAAGTAAGAACACTTCGGTCTCTCATTGTTATAAGTTATCACCGCACGTATTTATGACGTGGAAATGCCTGTCACTTTCTCATCGTGACGGAAACAAACGAAAAGGGTTCAAGGTGACAGTAGGATGGGGCAATTGCATTTACTCATATTAACGAAATATTGCACACCAAACATTCTTAGCCATGAGATTTTTCTTTTTGAAAGCGAAAATCGATGGAAAATGAGAGAAGAAAACGAAGAAAAATTATTGTTAAATTCATTTCACTTTCTCCGATCGCATTAGTAGTTATAAAAAAGTTTTGCAAATTTAATAGGTGATATGAAGCATTGTGCAATATTGCATAATAAAGTAAGCGCAAGAAACAAGGTTGAGGTTGAATCAAAACATCCTAACGTTACTTCATCTAAACATTTAACGAAGCGCACGAACGTTCTCTCTGTGGTGTTTGAGCTCCTTAGCACAATTTCTCGCAGTGGGATCTCAGACTATGTTTACTGTTGATACGTGGTGGCCACCCAAATGAAAACTCTTGGATGGTCGGTCTAGGATGTGTGTTAAGAGCATTTCTCTTACGCATAATTACAGTGTAACTGCTAGCATTGGTTGACGAATACTCCCAAGTGACGCTCACTATGTCAACCAATTGCGGCATTCTTTTGCATCGAAATCGTTGCAGTTGTGGCAAAACTACAGCTCGTTCGAGAGATGAAATTCTTGATTCGTTTTAAAATCAAGTTGCCGTCTTCTAAAACATCCTCGAGCTACGCCATCTCTTACAGCATTAAATATAAACCAAATTGCAACGTGCAACAGTTTCATGTGCAAACCGATTTCATTCTCTTACCACTAAAGTGCACAAACGAAGTTATAATCTCCCACGGTCCCCTACGATTTCCGTCCAGCACAGGAACCAACCATGTGAACATATTCTACAAGGCAATGAGGAAAATATTTCAAAGGCCGCCTAAATATTAACCTGAAATGCTTTTCCATAAAGAAGTAAAAATACACCATTCATTGCCAATGTCTGTGCATCGACGTTATCCAACACATGAACGCGAGAGAAATGAACGAGAAAAGTGAAACCGCAAAGAAAGTGCGAAGAAACAGAAGGTGGAAAGGGTCACTGGCCGATGGACGCTTTTGGCATCGCCGAACAACTTTTATTGCTTGTTGATGACGCTTCTGGCCGTGAAATCAGAACACGCATCGCCTCACTCCAATAAACAATTTCAGCAAATATTTCATTGGATTCAATTCCATTCAGCATCTCATTTCGCTTATCTCCATGTCGAATTTGAATGATGACGTTTCATTTCGATTTGCAAAGAAATCCACAGTCCAAATGTGAATAAGCTGATAATGTAAAAACGAAGAAGTCTTACTGATGTTAGTCATCCAGAAAACCTGCATCGTTTGTGCACAACTGAAGCGTTGTTAGTTGCTCGAATAGAAGCAAAGCGGTGCTCTACGTGAAAAGATTGCTTCTATAAAAAAGGATTCTGTTAGCAGGCAAAAGAATTATATTAGTGGATAAACTATGATGCAGGTGCCACGATCCCTCATCTGCTCGAAAGCGATGCAGTTTAAGAATTTCATTCGGCTACATTCTTGTCCAGCTCATCAACCCTCTCTAACCTGTAATGTAATAGGTGACAGGTGAGAATGGGAACGCAGACTGACAACTTTCTCGCTTTTCCAAAGTGAGCTTGTGTAATGGATGTAAGTAATTGAGAATAGTAGGTGCTGATAATTTATAAGATGTGACCACTCATAGTCTGTGGAAATGAGGATTGTTAAGTTTATTTCGCTGAAAAATACATCAGAAATTCCAAGGAAGACTTGAGGGAGAAGCAAATCAAGATAGCTTGTAGGCGAACATGACAGCATGGTATACACTACGATGCTGCTAATTTGATTCACTGCGAAATCCAAAATTTTGTTGGCGGGGAATTGAGCGCCGTTCTTTGACAAGTAAATTGAAGGACATACGCGTTCAGGCGTGATCATGACGATCATTGGTGTTCTCCGTTTTGGTATATCGGAAGCGACTTTCAAATTCCCAAAATTCTTTTCTTCT
>JAARMF010000461.1:18611-46796 GCA_022844705.1 Toxascaris leonina | reverse complement strand
TGATGCAGGTGCCACGATCCCTCATCTGCTCGAAAGCGATGCAGTTTAAGAATTTCATTCGGCTACATTCTTGTCCAGCTCATCAACCCTCTCTAACCTGTAATGTAATAGGTGACAGGTGAGAATGGGAACGCAGACTGACAACTTTCTCGCTTTTCCAAAGTGAGCTTGTGTAATGGATGTAAGTAATTGAGAATAGTAGGTGCTGATAATTTATAAGATGTGACCACTCATAGTCTGTGGAAATGAGGATTGTTAAGTTTATTTCGCTGAAAAATACATCAGAAATTCCAAGGAAGACTTGAGGGAGAAGCAAATCAAGATAGCTTGTAGGCGAACACGACAGCATGGTATATAGCACTACGATGCTGCTAATTTGATTCACTGCGAAATCCAAAATTTTGTTGGCGGGGAATTGAGCGCCGTTCTTTGACAAGTAAATTGAAGGACATACGCGTTCAGGCGTGATCATGACGATCATCGGTGTTCTCCGTTTTGGTATATCGGAAGCGACTTTCAAATTCCCAAAATTCTTTTCTTCTNNNCCCAAAATTCTTTTCTTCTTGCTACACTTGAATCCACCATGGAGCCAGAATCAGCGCATTAAGGGCTTTTCTTAGTCTCCTCGGCCATTTCAAAATTTCTCCTCAGTAATTATTCATTCAGCCATGGAAACCACCGATAATTTTGGCTAATCAAGTATCAACGGTTTGAGAAAAACGCTGAGAAAATTCTCGCCTGAAATTGCTCAGCAATATTCTGTCTACTCATCATGGCGAAGTTACTCACACAAATTTCCTCACCCTCACCGATCTCTCTTACCCTCTATGTCCTTCGGTTTTGCTTCAGCAATTTCCGTCCCGAAGCGATGTCCATATACGTGAATCTACACTGAAAATGTTGTTGAGAGAATAGTTTTGCACTGACCAGCACATTCTCTGTGTTAAACGTTGCACTTCGATATGGATGGCGTTCAAACCGCTTCTCACCAGTCTCTGCTCGGTTAAGCCCTCTCTTCAGAAGGTTACTTCCTTGCCTCAACAGACTATCTCTTGCGCTGCAATCTGACTTTTTGCTTCTCAGCTTCATCATCGGGTTATCGCGCTTTCAAATCACTCACTGCATAGTTTGCATAGCAAATAACCATCAACGTCTAGCTTCTACCGTCCAATCATTCCTCATTTCTTCAAAGCCGTCGCAGCATACTAGATCTAATAAAATTTGTTTAATTGATATGTCTTTGTGTAAAGTAACGATATTCAGAAATTCTCGAAAGCAGTTCTATTTCAGAGCAACTTCGAGAATAGTATCTCTTTTATTCAAGAAATTTGTTGCTACTCTTCGCCAACTATTGCAATTAGAGACATGTCCCAGCTATGTCATTAGATTGCTTCTAAAGTTTGATGCATATAAAGTAAACATTTTTCATTGTTTCACTGCGTAAGTGGAGATGTGTTTAGAATGTTATCCTTTCCCTTTCGCCAAAAAAGTTTTCTCTAAGATTTATGTTCCGATATGGAAGGGCTTTGACCAAAACAATCACATTTTCGCATTTCTTTACGATGACCTTATGGCCGAACTTTGCAATCGCTCACCCTCGAAATGAATTCCAATCCAATCACGCTTCTTTTATAATAAATTCTTTCGTTAGCCCACTTTCTCTTTTCATTTTGTCTCAACTGAGGTGATACGATCTTCAGTTTTTTCATCTTCACATGATGGAGGGGAACAATCGTCCTTCAGTAAGTCAAAGTTGACCTCAGTATATATCACTTCTCGAAATAGCTGCTGTGAAGAACAAGGGCGGTGACGGGGTGAAGGAGGGATAGGTAGTTGGAGCAAGGAAACGATAAGACGAAGGAAGCATGCGAGGGCACTTTAAGGCTGTGAAATGCTAAAAACGGTTCTCTTTCACAATGTTTTAGGCGCAGTTTTTGCCACTTGTATAAAAAAATTCGACGATTAGCTGATGTGACAGAGTGAAGAGGAGCGAAAAAGAGATGATAAAGAATAGAGGGGAGAGAGTTTGGTGATAAGCGGAAGGAATTATTTGATGGCGAATAGGATGCTTTCCTGATAAAGAAAAGCCATAAACAACGAAATGTGGAGATACCGGACGTGGCTCTCACCTTTTTGTACTGATACAGTGATATTGTAGGTTGTAGGTTGTATGCAAATTTGTATCAAGCGACTCCAGTCGAAGCTGGTGGAGCGACAGGAATGTTTCTATTATGGCCAAAGCATGAAACGAATTGAAGTAATTCAAGTTCTGCGCTTTTTCTTCAATAATTCCTGAGTTGAAGCTTCCACATAGAAAGACAGGCATGTAAATTCGGAGATATAGCTCGTGTTGCACAGTATTATATTGAACATCAAGAGCAAAATGGGTAAGAGGTGAAGCGATAATAACGGTGAGTATCTGAAGTTGCAAATATCCTTCTATGTTTCTGACGAGAGATATCAGTGGAAAGACGGACTGAAAGGTTGGAATCGTGTGGAAATTTCAATTTCACAGCTTCTTCTTTCGCAGCTTTCAACACGAATTTCCCTCTTCGCGTCAAAGTTAACAAACTTTACTCTGGTAATAGTTGCTTTTCCGACAAATAGTTTCGTTCCTATTCGATAGTTTTCAGATGAGATGCACGATCATTAGCTGAAAATACCGTTGACCAGCATTCGTGCATATGTGCATATGGAAATGCATATGACCACTGTAACACTCCTTTTAATGTCACGGGGGGTCACAAGAATGAGGCTATTACAATGAGAACATGAAACAGTGCAAAAAAAGAAAATCTTATGCGGCTTTCCCAGCTATCATTCGGCCGATTATTAAAGTTGAATCCCCTTGCCACAGAAGAATATGAGGCTATGAAGTCCTATTTCATATTTCTCCAGGGTCTATTTCCGTCGAAAGCAGAAAAATTTTTGTGCAGTTGAAGCAGTATACTTATAAACTGGTTCAATGCCTGCTGAACGATTTGTGAAGGTTACGCGAAGTCGGTCAGTAGAATCGACTACTCGGAGGGCTTCTACACTGGTGAGGGGTGCAGTGGGGTGAAAAAGAGAAGAGGGCGAAGGAGAGACTAAATGGGAAAGGAGGGACGGGGTGAAGAGAGAGAAGGGGAGTGAAAAGGCGGTGTGAGCAGTGTCTGACGAGAGGTGTTGATGGTCCCATTTTGGCTCCTCACGGCATAAGTAGTGAGTAACTTTGAATGGATGTTGACACATTTGGTGTAAGGATAACTTCAAGTGGCTGCTGGGTCAATGCACTGCTTGGATAGCATATCCGAGTCGTATCTATTTGTCTAATTTTAATCCNTGCTTGGATAGCATATCCGAGTCGTACTTAGACTTCACTTGCATTTATATGTCTAATTTTAATCGTGGTGACGATGATTATAGATGCACATGAAGTTCATCGGAAGATGGAGGAAAGAGAATGGCGGGGAGGGCGGATGTAGGGGAGTGAAAGGGAAAAGAGACGAAAGTGGCTAAATAGTTCTTTCATTTCGGTTTATCATGTTTTTAACATAAAGGTACGCAAACTATGTCCCCGTTGAAAAGCCAACTGTTTATCTGTACCGCTTTTAGCAATCATTTTTAGACATGCAATCACAATACCTGGGAACTACATGAATGAAAGTTCATCGACCTCAAAAGCAACTAAATTTTCGGAATGTGATGAAGCATACCACTTATTTAAAGATACTCAACGGAATGTGTTAATTACAGAAAATCTGGTGGAGAATATTATTCAAGTGAGCCATTTTAATTACTGAAGATGCGTCATTAGAAAGACAATACATCCCATACGTTCAAGAAAACAATGATAAGCTCGGGAAGTGCTGTTTGGTGATGGGGCAACAAAGAGTCAATAAACTTGAGGGCTATCGCTTAGCTAACATTCACCATTGCGCTCGAATTATTTAATCGTTTAGAACTAATGTAAGCAAGTATCTTTCTGATCGCAACGTACGTAAATTCTCAATGAACTTGTGCAGTGCAAATTTAAAGTGCAACAACGATACAACACTGTTACTTCATCGCATTTCTATTTTGATCAGACGACTTGATCAGACGAATGATCAGATGGCTCAGAAGTGGAATACTGTCGGGCAAGTTGCGATTTAACTGCGGTAGTGTATTACTTATTCCAGCATATGTCTGATAAGTGAGGTGTTCACTCAGCATTACTCATCAGTCATACGCAATTCCTTCCGCTTATTCCTACATGTCAAGTCATCAATATGAGTCAAACCTTTGCACATAGCAGTCACAATTTCTGGACAAAACTTTTATTAAACGACGGATGTTCAGCCGAATTCTTCATATGAAATGTGCAGATTCCTCGAATTTCAATGCTCGAAAAAATATTCAAATGAAAATGCAGCATTAATACTTGTCACAGTGATGGACTAAGATAGGGATTACATCTTTAGAGGGGAATGTAACTAGCAGTTATTGAAAGCGAAAGATAATCTCATATAGAATCTTTGACAGAGCAGTTTGTAGACGCTAAATGATGAACGTTGACCGGAAGATTTATCGAAGCGGATGAAACTGTTCGTAGGGAGCGTGGTATGTGCTTATTTATATGTGACAAAAATAAATGGAGGGCAAGGAAGAAATGAACCACTCACGACCTAGACCTCAAAAAGGTGAGCGATCATTGCCGTTTGTCCCTCCCCTCTCGATCCGATCCGACTGACCGACCGACCTATCGACCGGCCGCCGTTCCAATCGCTTGACGATCAATGAGTTGTGATNTATCGACCGGCCGCCGTTCCAATCGCCTGACAATCAATGAGTTGTGATTTTTTTCTCGTAAGTTCGATGTAGCATTCACACAAAGAAAAAATTCCTTTATACGCAGTAGGAAGTTCTCATGGCATTGCGACTGGATGAGTACCTCTAGCGACGACGGCATTCGCTTCTTTTCATAGCACAAAACTTTACATCCCATCACCCAGTGAAAGCGATGAACAAATTCGTCGCACTGAACGCTTTTTTTAATTCTGAGGATGAACGGGAAGTTTTTTGTATTAGATGGATGAAATATGACGTGAGTAGCCTTGAAAGGGTTTCAGATGATGAGCAATATTTGCCGAGTTGTTCACAACGAAAATAATTTATTGCTTCACTAGCAAACTGAAATGAGCGCCGTGGAAAAGATTATACCACTACTGAAAAATTCACATTGTTTTGAGGGTGAAGAGGATGTACTGCGGAAACTACTGCAGTCGGAATAATTATCTAAATTCAGGCATGGTGCCAAGAAGTACATATAAGAAATCGGACCTGAAATTTGGGCCATTTGGGCTTTTGATGTTCGTGCTTGCGTCAAAGATGGGGAACAAGAAGAATGCAACGAACTACTTTCTCATAATCCTGCATACACCCTGTGAACCCTCGCAGCCCTCAACGATCGAACACACATTCGAATAAAGGATCTGTGGCATGTAGAAATTGCTCAACGAAATATTGTGCACTGATGTTAAAAGACGACACAAGCCAAGAGAGGCTCGGTGAGAGAATTTCTCTTGAAAAACATTGAAGCGCTTTGGCAAAGTAAGGACGGCGTGCACTTTTTGCAATTCCGTCATGCAAATATGCCATTATTTACGCGATTTTTCTCACCCGAATAGTTATGCGAACGAGTCTCGAGTGGAAAATCATTTTTGTGTCCCCATCGACTATTCTCAGCAGTGTATTTTGTGTCCGCTCAGCAGTGCAACTTTCATATATTCTTCAAGGGTGTAGCACTTTGTGGAAACGAATATATTGGAATGAAAAGATCACCATAAGTGATGCTGGAAATGTGTTATTGCATTCAACTAGAGTCCTTCCTTGAGTAACGAAGAGTGGCCATACGCACAATTCAGAGATGTTGCACTCGGACAGTGTGCTTTCTGCATGGATCTGTTAAAGCAGGCATTATAAAAATATTTTTGCAACAGTGCTCTTCTTGGATCATCAACGTCTCGATCATGACACCTCGATCTCATACGTTAATTGCACACCTTTGCACAAGCTGCACCTATGCGACATCATCTATATGTGCCTATGTGTGTTGATCCGTTTGAATGTATGTGTGTTCGTATGGCTGTGGATGTCTCTATTTTTTCTTTGTGTAGGTGCATTTAAGCTTATGCATTTATGTTTGTCTATTTGCACATGCTTATATGTGTATGAGCAATCTTAATCTGGTGATTCCATCTCAAAAATTATTGCAGTTAGAGTAGAGTAGAGTCTCTTTGAGGTAGAGTCATCACTCAAAATCATCCAAAAGTATTTTCGTCCCGATTTACCGACCTTCTTAGGGTCATCTGAGGAAGTCAAGAACATTTAATATGCAAAGAAATTTGGCATGAGGATCTGAATTGACGAATGGTCCTCATAAGGCACATCAGTTTTCTGGCACAGTAATGCAACTGCTTAACACTTCATGCCGGCCTTTCTGCAGTATTACTGTCGGGGGCAATGTAGCTGAGGTGGCTTCGTAGCATTACTGAGATACAATCACCTACTCACGCAGCAGTAATATGCTAATGCAACATGTGACGCAGACTCGCACAGCTGACGCAAACCTGTCGAACAGTTCAGCAGAAATTCAAGTTCACTACTTGTATATACACTAAATCCACGATCCACGAAATGTTCGGCTGATAACTTAAGGGTGATTGAGTTAACTCTGATGAATATGCAATACAAATTACTGAAGAATCGTCGTTGCTGAGAGCAAGAGAGAGTTGTTTTCAGTCTGTAGAATCTGCTATCTCCAAAATTATCAAGCGCGCATTAAAGGCGTTCCAAAAATTGGTGGTATTCGCTGGGATAAGCCAAATGGAGATGTCGGAGTGACAACATTCGTCGACAGCTATTTGATGAAAGCAGTGTTCGCACTCTGCTAACATTCCGAGCCGTCGCATCTGCCATAGTTGCGACCTTTCAACAACATTTAGCGGACGGCACTATCTCGCGATTCGCATATTGTCGGTCGCCATCCAAGTTGGTGCATAATACTGTTCGCTTTCGCTGCATAGTTCTTGAAAATTTCGTGAGTGTGATCAATATTGGCTACTATAAGACAAGTGAGCTGTATCGCCTTTAATATCTAGGTATAATAAAGCACTCGAGTGGCGCTATTTGGAGTGTTTCAACGCGTTTTACTTCTCACTTGGCTATTTCGTTTAGGTGGCAAGAAATAATAATATTGTTTATTCTGATTGAGCAGTGCTTCGACGGCTTTTGAAGCTCTCTTCATCCAACTCTACGCCTTTCCCTCTCCCTACACACCCCTCTCCATCTCAAGTTCTACCTCCCAAAGGTCCACATAACATCTCCAAATATTCAGTGGGATTTTAGCAAAATGGATAAATGGGCCAGAAAACAAGTGGCGTTTTGTCGATGAGTGAGTTCACTATTTAGTTACGGGTAGAGCAAACAAATACGAGAGCACTTATGCGACAAATCTTAAGCGATGTCCTTCAGTGCCATCCTATTTGCGTATCTGCTATGTGGACGCTTCATTGACACATTCACCTCAATGCATGCGCTCTTCACATCACAAACATTCCGAATGCCTTTTTTAAGGATGGATGACCAATATTTTGGGATTAATAATGAGATATTTACGTAACCTTTGTTTGCGAAGAAACTCTGCTAGATAAAGAAAGGAAATGTCAATTTAGCACCGAAATAATAAGGTCATTATCGAGCACAATTAGTTCTTGTCTGAATGGTTTCATGATCACCTTAATTATCGTACCAACAAAATCAACGTCGACGATTTACAAATTATTTTCAAATAAATTCCGTTTTTGCTAGAAAGTTGCCAACATATATGAGTGAAAACATGTGCATACTCGTAAGGGAGATGGGCCATAATGCAATGTTGCTTCAGGNTGTGCATACTCGTAAGGGAGATGGGCAAGGAAGTAGCACGGGCCATAATGCAATGTTGCTTCGGACCGCGTGAGCTGAAACTACAAAACCTTTCGTTTGGCACACGATTCCGAGACAATATCTCCGAAATTTCATTTTCCTTGAGATAGAATCGCTGTTTTTTTCTTCTGAAAGCTTCCCCAAAATTCCGCCCAGACTGAAGTACTGTTCACTAAGAGGTGCTTAACCCCAGTCATATCTGTGAGCAACAATTCTCTAAAAAATTCAGGGCATCCAGTTTCGAAGTAAAAGAGCCTCCGATGCTTGTAAGCCCACACCCAAACGACGAAATCGCTTTTGCAACCACCTCCATTCCATGGTTCCCCATCATATACTCAAGATTCGATTGTACTGGCTCAACAGTGCTTCTTATGTACCATTCTAATGCAACAATACCGCGAAGATGAATAAGCATTCATAGGCTCCTTTAGGCTTGTTTAATCAAGTGACTCCGGAAGCTCTTTGGAAGAAAAGGAAACTAGCTTAATTAAAATACTGTCACATAAAGTCAGTTCAATGAAATAGCTTTTGACGAATTGAATAACAGATTCACTCGAAAATAGCGTCATATCCACTACTAATAGTATTTGAGAAATCATGCACAATTGTATGAGTCTCCTTGGGATGCTGCCTGCCCATCTCAGGATAATGAATCATGTGCTAAATTTCTAAGATATCACTATCCAAATCGCGATTTCAAATAGCCGAATAGCACGTATACACATGCCCATCACATTCACAAAAACACGAAGCACACACAATCACGAACAAGCGAACACCAACCATGCGATATTATAACTATGTCTTCATAGAGCTTTGCGATATTACAAAAATGCACAAGAGAGCTACCGGACGCGATAAAATACCTTTGCTGCTCATCAAGAGGAATAGATTCCTGAACGAAGTACATCATTTTATGAAGTTGCCTTGAGGCAGTGCGATGGTGCTCACTGCGCAATCAACGAACTTGACCAGCAGAATTATGAATCGCGCTCCCTATAACAAATATCTTTCTCGAAACTGCCATATTCTCAGAAGGAAAACTTACAAAGAAAATGTTGAAGCATACTGAGCGTAGTGGAGAGAACGAATCGAATAAGCATGTCGGTGGGTCCTTTTGGGGTAGTACCTCGATGTGGATTAAAAATTCTTGTTTCTTCCCACTTCCCCACCCTATCCTCTCCATGTGACTTATCTTCCAGTGGCAGATGTAGGAGGTCATACTGGAAACTCTGAATGCGGATGCAATCATTCGATCTGCACGTGTTTGAATTCTTCAAATATCCCCGAACGTTGCAAGTAGTGTCTCATCTCCAAGATTTGGCCGCTCATAAAAAATCAAAGACGTACATGGTTTATCATTCGAAATTCGGCACGCCAACTGGTTGCGGAAATGGTGACAATGTGACCTCGTATAATGAGAGCGATACTGCTTTACCAAGACGTGAAGCGTCGCTGTGTTGTATGTCACCAATGCAATAGCAGCAACCGTCTTAATTCGGGTATACTGTGGGTTTACAGTTTGCTATATTGAGGATTATAGCTTGCTACAGTGGAATTGTCCTTAGATGATCAGCGGCAAAGAGTTGGTCAAGGTTCGGATACGAAATGAGAGGTTGCTCATGGCATAGATAACATTTTGACGCTAATTTTAGTAAGCTATAAAGTAAAAAGAGACACCTATTTTCTGCCATAAGAGGGGGCTGCAACTGCAAAGTTATAAGATAGGTTTTGAAGGGCTGTTCGCTCTAAGAATTGAGGGGGCAGCTGAAAAAGCACAATAAAAGGATTGATGTGACATGCATTTCTGATGCTAAACCAACCACATAGATGCCATATTTCGCATAAAAAATTTTTAAAATAACATCGCCATGTTTATCGTATTCTTTACAAAGCAATTGATCGGTCTCATGAATCCTCATGCAAAGCCGTTTTTTGGTTGGTCTTGCCTCATCCGCTTGCAGAACTGTTTCGAGTATGCAAATCTCAAGCTGCCTTCTAATGTCGACGCCTCGATACGATCAAATGAAAAAAAGAAATTGGTGTTTTTAGCGAAAAATGTCGATTACATCCTGCTGGACTTTTGAATTGCCATCACCAAATTTGCAACTCATGAAATGGCACGCATGAAAATAAGTGCACACAATTACATAAACAGTAAGCGTTCGCCCACCCATACACACACAAAGTAAAGTTTGCACAAAGTTCGCAAAAAATGAGAAAAATATTTTCAGTGGTGAGCGGAAGTGCGAAGGAGAATCGATTGACATTTCTAGCCCACTGAGAAGCGCTGTATTTAAATCTCATAGATGCAAGGTTGTCTCTGAATAGCGCACTTCCCAACAAAGAAATCAAATCTTCCAAATCGGTTGTTTTCAGCACTGAACCCTCAACGCATTAATCGAACATTGTTGGCTGATCGTCGCGCACGTCATTTTCCATTGCGAAGCATTCTGACTGGGTAACGCAGGCAGTATGTCCACGCATACTCTACGATTTTGCAGTGATTTTCCTCCTGTTCAAAATGCGATTTGATTCGGAAACGGAGTTTTGCCACCTGATGCCACGAACTGTCCGAATTCCATTGGCTGTCTCATCTTTCGCTGATTCGCCAACTGCTGTACTACTTATCATGCAGCAACTCGCACTTTGTGCTACGTGCTATACACATCGTTTTCTTGTATTTTTGTTTTCTCCACGCTGCTATATATTTATTTGTGTTGCGTGAATAAGGGATTCTTACTCCCATTGCCTATGCATATTTACTTGTGCGATTTATTGTTATCGGCATGTGCGGTTTTTGGTTTTAGTCTTTTTATTTGCAGCTAGCACAGACCGGCGACCGTTACCAAATCTGAGAGACTGCTCTTTGCACTAGCAAACGTCTGTGGTCGTAAAGAGGAAGAAGAGAGATCAGCAACTTCAATTTTGCATTTCCTGATTTACGTTAGAGGAAATATTGTCTGAATGTGCTTGTTCGGTTTAATTGGTGATATACCAGCCGACCCCTCAATTTTTGTTCACAAAGAATTTGAAGACATAAAACTATCGGCTGCGGGCTTTTTGTGTGATGGCTGTCGCCAATGAGAACTTTCTTTTGCGAAATCACTTTCAAAGTTCTCATACGATTCATCTGCCTTAGATGCACTAAAAAAGGCGCATTGTGAAGATAGAACTTATGAAACAAAGTTGGAGAGGTAATGAAAAGCTATGTATGCTTTGTGAGACACAAGCACGCTTATAGACGACTAACTTTCGTATTTATAACGAGCGAATCGAAAAAGTAGCAATGATTTGCATAAGATGCATTGCACTTTGACTGCTTTATTCCAACAAAGATGACAACACAAATCTCCTTAGTTTACGTCGTCATCGACACAGAAACGAATTTAAGCTACAATCTGGTGCAAATTGATTGTTCACAAATTAATGTGTGCTGCTCGGAGATTGCACCATGCGGTACCTCTTGAACGAATGCGAAGATACTTTGCGGCATTAGAGCATGTCATTCAAGTTGTTGTTAAAAATAATGACAAAGAGTTGGTCATTGATTAGAAGTGTAACGCCTAGCCGTTATTAGTTTTGTGCATCACGATCTTTGCACGTTTTTACCCACTCATCCTGATTATGGAGAACAAGAGATGAGAGTGACGCAGCAGGGGCAGCAGGGACAAGATATAAGCTGCACATGTTTGCCTAAGTCCAGTGACGGCTAACCAGTTTTATAGTTGGTTCATCTTATTTATACCAGATTAACGAAAGTGAGCGAAACATGGGTAAGAGATGTCATCTTTCAAAGTTTGCTGCAAGATAGTGGAAAAGCGTATAAAGAAACCTGGCCTCACATGTGCTTTTTGCACTTCAACCCTCCACATATTATATGAAAAATAATGGGCCATTAATTAATGTGCATTTTCTTGCAAAAGCAGCAGCGTCGGTTATATAAACCATCAGTGATAAAACCTGTTTTTGCTTAATACCGNTTTTACTTGATACCCGACTTACGGGACAGTTCGCCTTATATGCAGGTTTCATTGCATCTAATATCGCCTGTGACCAGAAAAGAGTACTCGAAATCGAATTAGTCGTCGCAGTCATACCGTGTTCCAGCTCATACCCGCCACATAATAGAATAAATCCACCAAACACCCCATAGCTTTTGCTGCTTGAACGTTTCAAGTACTAGACGCTTACACTCATTTCTGAAACAAGCAATGATGACACATTTCTCGCAACGATGAAATATGCAGAAGGAAGCGTTAGAAGAACATCCAGTTAACTCTGATTATGATTTTTGGCCAACTGATAGATATCTATTGCATTTACAGACTAAAACTTCCTATAAACGAGTTCCCTTGAAGTACAAAAGCTGCTTTATGATGTTGCTGACCTTCAAAATAGTACTAATGGCCATAACGAGAATGCGAAAGCAAAACAGCTTGCTGTTCCACGTCGGCTGACACGGTCATCTGATGATATGTGAGGGCACTCCCGCAGAGCAACAACGATAATCAGTGGCCTTGACCATCTTTCTTGATTGCTGCTCCTGCTGGTGCTGTTCAAGTGAAAGATAAGCAACCACTCGTTTCTTTATCCTGCTCTCCCTTCTCCTTCCCTCATCCACCCCAAGCAAAGCGGCGCTACGAAAATTGAGAACCTCCCTTTCAACGTCAAAAAGGCGTGAAATTTTTGTTGAATGCGCGCAGATGTCAAAAAATGTGAATGAAATTTGAAGAGGCCATCTCAAAACATAACGTCTTCGATGCAATTTCCGCGTCTTTTCCATCAGTGACACGATTTCTGGCAATGCTCTTGCTGAAATCTCGAATAGCAGAGTTAAAAGTGACATCTGGCTGCACGAGATTCAGACATTTTGAATGTTTACCACAAATTCCAGAGCAACGGTTGCTGAATGCTGATTTCGCAAACGCCCTAAAATCAATGGCTCAACAATCGGTGAAGACAGCGGATGACGCTTGATGAAGAGCATAATTCCCGCAAAGTGAGCATCATGTCCAGTAGGATTTGAATGTTCACACCTGTCCGCCTTCTATAAGGCAGGTTGAATAAATAAATTAGATTTGATTAGCAATAACATCGTTAGCTGAAATTCGCGCAATACTGAGAGACTGCAAATGAAGTGAAAGATACCGCTATTGAAGATTTCACCTACTTAGAGAATGAAGACACTGGAGTGTTCGGATTTCGAGAAGATGATAAAAGGTTTTCGAAATTTTATAAAATTTGTGGAGAATATATAAATTCATCGGAAAAAGATGCAGCTGAACTCAGCTGAAGCTTCTCTTTGTTTTGAGTGGTGATTACTCTCCTTCAGCATTACAAAATATAGCGAAAATACGAGCCAACTTCTAAGAAAATCTGTGATTGCTCGATGCGCGAGTACTTGCATTTGGAAGGTCCAAAATGAAAACGACCCAGTTGAAATAAAATGACACAACACATTCGTTTTATCACTTCATTAGTCGCATTCTCATCAGCTAATGTTGCCAATTGTTTCACTACAACAAGGAAAATCGATATTTGAATGCTGCTGTTGAAAATAAGAATACGCACAGCACGGAAGGGAAACGTGGAATTCCCTTTAGTAGGCGCTCATACTTCACAATTTCAAATTTTGGCAGAATCGCATACAACAAAAGGATAGTCAACCTGTTATCGATACACCTGGTGCTTGTTTGCATATATGTTTGCGAATGATCTCAATTTAAAAGTTTTGTTCAAATAAGTAAGAACTGAAAGAATTCTTCGAAAACTTGATGTGACGATGGGATTCAAGAAGGTGGGGTGGGCCACGAACGTCGACGACTACACTATCGCTGAATGCATGTTATCTCTGTCTTTCCAAGACTGTTCTTATGACTCGACGGCAACTGGGGAAGGCGATGTCTGCGCTGATGGCCCATGAAAAAGTTATTCTTGTAGCTGGTTCATCTCGGCCCTTTTCTCGAAGCTCTCAAAAATGAACGAATTTTTTTCAGCAGTAAGGCTCTCAAAAATCATTCGAATTCTAAAACTTGACCGCAAGACGTCTCAAAAAATACTGCAGATGGTTCTAAGGTTATGTCTAGTTCGCTTGCTGCACTTCCCATTCCAGTACTTTCCACTAATGAGTTTAGTGATAGTAACAGTTTCGCAATCGCAATCATCTGACCGCTACTTCTGAAAAAGTTGAGATTTCTCGTTCGTTTTTTATCTTTCCTTCTCTCCTTTCTCATCGCAATGCTGCAAAAGTTCTGCAATAGTTGAGAACGATTAAGAGGAGTGAATATTGCCAACTTCCTTGTTTACTATTGACTTTTATGTTTCGTAAATCGATATGCTACATAGCCAGATGAACAAAATAGTCTTTAACAATTTGCCCTCCTTCGTTGAAAAGGACCGAAGTCCAGAAACCATCATTCGACAATCAGATTTCGCTCAGAGTGAATCAGAAGGTTGGTTGTGTGAATGTTCATATAGAGCGCTCAGGACGGATATTTCACGATCCCGAGCTGGAATCATACTAAAAAATATTCCAGCCTTATCGTTTTGCAAAAGGTAGCCATTTCAACACAATTTTAGAACTTGTAAGAAATTCATCATTAGTCTCGTATAAAAGCAGCGGAAGTGCTGCAAGCCAATTTTCCTCGTGAACCTTGAGACGGTCACTGCCATGCACTGCTGAATTTTGAAATCAATGCCATCCATACATGCTTTGTGACAACTGAACACCTTCAACGGAAGGAGAGAGAGAGGTTCACCAACATAAAATGACATGCGACAAGAGAAAGATAGAGAGGGAAAACGAGTATGAACGGGCGAACGGGTAAACGGCTGCATTGTCGCTTGCACTGAGCTCATGTCGAAGATGCCACTAACCTCTTAACAGCTTTCAATTAAACTCAATTTGCATAGTCGTAACTGCCTACATTCCAGCATACAATACGCAACGAATGGCGTTAGCAATTAAAAACATTCGCGAAAGTTGCGGCCGTTTCGCATAACCGCCGCTCAAGGTCAGCGCCGTCTTCAAATGCGATTTCCGCACAAGATTACCAAGTGACAAATCTCTGTTTGGCTTTTTTCCGAACGTCTTTGAAATATTTTTTGCGCGATGCTACCTATCATTGGTATTAATTATGAGCATGTTGCAATAATTTGTCATATGGGGGTACGCCTTCCTTTGTGCTCATTAGAGGCAATTTTTGATGTGTGGTGAGCGATGAGCAAATATATTTTTTCTTCAAAGAATAGGGATAGGAAGAGACAACGGAAGTATAAGAGGTCTCTTAATAGGGAGAAGGGCTCATCGCACACTGCCAATTCCTCGGTTATCTCCTTGTCCCCCTATTCATTGGTTCGTTTGCAACTTTCTCCTAATGGCAATTTCGGTCTGTCAACAGCATGTGCGAGCAACAAAGATATATCGTTGCTGTACGTGCTAGACAGCTCTTGAAAATTCTCCAATCTGTCGTGAGACTACCTGAAAAACACCATACGACTGCACTTCGCTGAAGCATTCCTATGAAAAATTTCTGATTGGCCTCAGCTTCGACAGGGAGGGAACTGCAGTGGAAGTGGTAAAGGCCATTTCTTTGAAATGGGATCGCACTGAAATTTCTGTACCTGTACGTTGCATGCATTGACGGAGTCGGCTCCGAATCACTGAATTTTGGGGATTTCGATTGTCATTGTCAGTTCCTGCTCCAATTATAATGTGACCAAATTTTAAACACGAAATCTCTTTCCATGTCATTTAAACACGTGCATTTGTTTTACGGTAGTTAAATGTTTGCTGTCACATAATGTCCCATTTTTTCACTCCATACAAGTGGGATACTTGTCATAGTTGCAATACACACGGAATGCAATGAATGAGCGGTGCAGAGAAATACGGAAGTTTGTGCCAAAAATTGAACTTTGTCGTCTCTTTTTATCGAAAAGTGTAAAACAAATTGAAAAAAAAAATGTTGCAATGCATGCTACTTGAACGACAATTTTTTTTTTAAAGTCATTGTTGTTTTTTCATATCAAATTNTATCAAATCTGTCAACAATCTTAATGACTATTATTCAGTTGCCATATCGACAACTAACATTGGAGAATGCAAACTGCAAATCAAAATTATTCTTGCGATTGCCTTTGTTCAGTGAGTATGTGTGAGCAAAACTCCAAATCTTTAGCATCGCTTGGTATCGACGGAAAATAGATGACGTAATCGAATGGGCATGCGAAGGTCATTTATGCCTCGTGGATCAGAGCAATCGACAGACAAGTGAAGCTCGCGGAGCGAACGGCACTGAGACAGCTGATATCATCTATACCTTCCCTTAGCGAGGTCACCGTAGCATCATCGACATCGATGAACTAAGCATAAGACAACAGCAATGTGCACACACACTATCATCGCATTGCACGCTTCTATTGATTGGCGGAAGTGAAGCAAGTACCATATGCAGCGGTACTGGGACACTGTCTGCGAGAAGGGAACTGAAATAGCTTAATTGAAGGTCTGATGTTGATTAATTCCTAATCGATACCACATCGCAGAGATACCGCTTCGCGATGCATAATTTTTGAGCGACCGTTAATCCCCACACAATTTCAAACTTAATTTGCTACGTGTACAATATAGCGGAGTGCCATAAAGACCATAAACGCAAACTACCCGATAACTAGGATTCCAGTTATTGGGCTTTGAGCTTCCTCCTCCCCGTCCTCTCTTAATTANTGGGCTTTGAGCTTCCTCCTTCCCGTCCTCTCTTAATTAGGGAAGGACCACAAAGGTTTCACGGTCTTTAGAAATCTAATGACTCCCTGAAATTGGTCTTGCAATCTAAATTAAGGTTTCTCCAAGTCGTTAGAAAAGATTTCGAGGGTGATCAGTAATAATCAGCCACATCGCGCAACGAAGTGTGGTGCTCGAGCACAGAAACGAACGCATCATTTAAATCACTTATCGGTAAATATGCATTGAAGAAATGTTGCTTACGAAGCAACACACAAATAAGTATTTCCTTGTGCAGCTCTTCTACCCTCTTCTGATGAAGTTGAAAAAAAAGGCGAATTCGTTGTCTTGTTCAGAACCAAGATAGCTTCACTCTGTCATTTTATTGTGTCATCAAAACAAGCTCTCTTTATGGACTTACCTGACGTAGTCGCAAGTGAAGCAGTAATTTTTAACTATTGGTGACATTGTCATGGGCAATATGGTCCGCTCAATGAACACATAAGCAAGTTCATAAATGCATATTGACGCTCTTTTTCTTTAGAAATGGACCGAAAATTTCTCTTTCATTGGTATAATAAGGGATAACTTTTGCTTCGGTTTATTTCCACTGAATTCGTTGAAATCAATGAGAGCAATCAGCGCACATTCCGCGAACAATGTTCCACTTTGCCAACCTTATCAAATTTAGAATGCTAATATGACTTTTAAAAGACCTTTTTAATTCGTTGCCGAGATCTCATGTACCATAAAGGTTAAGACAACCTTTGGCCCTTTGCATGGCGATGCAGAAAACCGAATTGCTGGATGCGAATCAGAGAAATTGCTCGACTGTCACAGTTGATATGACAGCAGTTCCTTCTGTGGCATTTACTTTCTACAGTGGTGCTATCTTTCATATGCACCCTGGTCAATGAAATTCCAGAGAGTGCTCAACAAACCAGTTGAACACAGCCGCTTACTTCTCTTTCACTTTCTTTGCTCTTTCCCTGTCTGTAGATCCTGCTTACCCTGTGAACAACTGTGCGAAGGTGTTGGCTATGTGCATATGCACTGCAGACCTCACGAGACCTGAGGCCGTAAGTTCGGAGAATGCAATGTGGCACTGATGAGATGTCTTGATATCCTGATTTCTCTGAACATTACTTCAGGCTTGATTTCATAACCTGTATAATAAAATTTTTTTTACTTAAAGCTAACCACCGGCCGCCAGCGAAGTGCGGGACAATATATGACTAGTCGATATGAGTCACTGGTATTCCATCCCAGTGTGAAATTCAGGTGGGACAGTTTTAATGATTGCATCCATCATCAATACGTCCTTAATTTTGTCAGCCAACCGTTCAGCAAACTGCATCCTTTTCACATAGCGACAGCACAAACAAAAGATTTTATTTATACGATATCACATCTGACATCTCCACTCTTCATCAGTTATGAATCACAATGAGCAATACTGAGTGAAATGAAGCAATAATTCTGCACTTCTGAACATATACAATTCGATACTGTGTGGTTCGCAGCAGCAGCAGCAGTAAGACACACTCAATGCTTCACAGGCGATAGAGAAACGAATGGCGTTTCAATTTAAACTTTATCTCTTCTGTGAAGGAATCAAACAAGATATCCTTCGTGTGACAGAGAGTAAGGCGATTACAAAAGGAGGAATGCAATGCGTTGCATGAACCATATTCGCTGGCCTCATTGAGCTTTCTTTACAGCCCTCAGATCGTAGAACCGCTAATCATCAAGACAACTGATCAAATTTGTGAAATCGAGCAATCTGCTTAAGAAGCTAAGGTGCCTTAACTGAAGTAATTATATAATGAGAGAGCCACTAAACCCATGGGCACCCTTTATCTCCGTAGAGATTAATTCTCATTGCAGTCCGACACTTTAACATTGCTGTCAGGGGAAGTGACAAAAGTTTGTTCATGAGACACGGCTTTAATCAAAGGGTAAATGATCGCTTCTGTAGCCATTATGAAGTGATGAGGCCATTTGCAATGTTAAGATTTCTCAGATTGCTTGATCTCGCCATCGACATCGAGCACGAAGTGTGTGCCGTCGTGAATTTCGGCATCGCAGATCTTCTTCTTGCTCAAAGGTTTCACATCGAGAGGATCATATTTTGGTTTCCCTTAAAACCCGATTTCTTTGATGCGCCTTAGTGAGCCCTCCCTTGAATGTTAAAAATTTGTGAACAAGGCACTGGAACCTTTCACGTTCCCTTCCTCATTCCTACAGGTTGGTTATTTTTCCACCAAACTCCTCACGTTGAGACAACCTGTTCTCAAGAGATTCTCTACAGGGATCGTCGCCTAGTTTTCAGTCCGCCATTTCTCCTAATCAGAATTAATATAGTGGGTGCACAAAACAGCAGTTTCGTGAGAAAAGTCCAGCTCTTTGAAGGCTTCTCACACATGCAGCCTGCAAGGAAGTTCAGGAGTTCGGACGGGCGTGTAGATAGCGAAATGTGCCTATCCCCTCCATCAGACGTCTCGTAGTTTTTACTCATCGGTGAAAAATTCCATTCCCTTTTTCAACGTTTGTAACTATCGAATAGCATCCTCTAGAAACTGAGACAAATAGATCACATTCGCAAAGTACTCAGGAGAAGATAGGCTCAACTCAGGACGGTACCTCTGCTGAAGAATTATGGAACGGCATGCTAAGCTATACGGTCGTTATGTTCCCCTAATCAAAATAGGCGAATTGCTGCATAGCTTACCTGTTACGAGCTTTACATCTTGCTTAACATCCATGTGGTTCAGTTTAGCGCTGATGGTTGTGTGCGCCAGCATTTTCATGCTGTAGACCGCTGAGCCGTGAATTTTCGACTTCATCTATTTTCACCATGATTCCCGCAGGCAGTTTTTACTATAGATCAGTGGAATTAACTTTTTATTGCCATCAAGAACCATTAGCTGCCGTAAACGGATTGGTCGTTGGCGGAAAACATTTTATTTCGCAATCAAGACATGAATGGCTGAAGTCTTACCGCCGGAAGTGGTCTTAATGAATACACCGATGTTGTGAGCCGTTCGGAACTTCTTCAGATGCTGCACCTGTATCATAGCGGTAACCATGTCGAGCACGGTGCATGCTGTAGGAAATGTTATCGGTTTCACCGTACCGTCCGAGTGGTAAACCGAACAGTACAGCACACATTCGTCTTTGCCCTACAAATCAACATTAGAGCCGACGTTGTCTTTTGAAAAGCATCGAAGCAGTTCAAGTGTACCGGTTAACTAAGTTGAAAGTAGTGTGCTCAAAAGGTCAATCTATGCAAAAATGCAGAAAGTAGCACTGGTCTGGGATTCAGGAGTACGCTTGCAGCCACAAAATGTGTCAGAGTCTGACTTTGATTCTCAAGATCCAATTTTGATCACTGTTTGCTCAGTATGTTTTCCTTCTATACAGCGTTGTAATAGAGCGCACAGCGAAAAAGTTGCAACAGTGCGTAATTGTGGCCAGTTTATGTTTAACTGCTATCAAATAACTTAGTGGGGACTGGCGAAAGAAAAATATATAACTACTAGCATCACGACTTGTGATCACTTGGGGGTCGTATATTCGACAAGAGAGTTTTGCGTTTTATTGATGATATTTGCAGCTCGCGAAAAAACAAAACTTTTTCACATTGGTCCCTCATTGCGAAACAAAATTTGCATAGAAACCTTCAAGCAATTCCTCAGAAGTAAACAAGAGATATTGAAAATTACAAATGTGTTTTTGCTACACTATAAGAAAACCCAAAACGTGAAGGTTTCCCAGTGTACCTTCAGCACTTGAACCCGACATTCAAACAATAGTGCATGTAGAGTTATTGGTCACGAACCGGAGGTTCCTCTGGCAGCGCTTCTGGAGCACGTTCGATAATACCAGCACAGATTTTTCGCATATGGGCAGCACGCTCGGCTACCTTTGCAATTTCGCTCGCCGTTAGCCGATTTGCACAAAGGAAAATCGGACAATATGGTAACTCGTCTGTAAATACCATCAATGCAATTGAGTGAGAGATCAAATGTTTTTTATAGAGATCAAATGTTTTTAAAGGAGAGCGAATTTCGATTTTCTTCCCTTCAATGTTTTCCAAAGAAGTTGTGCCGCACTTTTTTCAATTAATCTTTATGAGGAGTCACTGAGTCTTAAATCGTTAACAAATTGTTGAGTCGGAATCGACTCGGGTAGAATGCTTGTGTCCTTCTGCGAGAAATAGGATTGCGATCGCTTGACCTCTTAAAATTCTTAAAAAAAGATTCGAGTCGCTGAACGAAGTGATTTTCACAGACAAATGCCAACACATGAGACCGACGCACAAACAGTCTTCATTGCGTTTGACGCACAAATGTTCTCTATGGAGTGCAAATTTATCTTAGTGAGAGTTGTTTTCACAATCAAACATTTTAGACCCTCCTCTCACTATGAGTCAACGATCATAAGGAGAAACTCTGAGTGTAGCACTATCAAAATTCTTTGGAAGCGAATGCGTTGTTCAGGCAGTTGCTGGAAAAAAGCTTTCTAACAGGCTTCAGACGCATGTCGTGCATTCAGTCATTTGTTGCAGAATGTCACCCAGCACACCGCCAGGCCGATATCGACGCTCTTGAACAAATGCTTTGAAACAAACAGCTCGACAAGTTGCTTAATGTAATTTAGCTAGTGTAGTTTCCAAATTCAACATGCCTCCTGAGTTGCTCTTGGCATGAATATCATAGTGGGCTATTGACTGAACGTTCTTATACTATCATTTGAGCTGATCTAACTATAAGGTCCTTCCATATAATCAAGGCAATTATCGTGTTTCCTGCTTCTCCGGCTGTCTTTTTAAGTCCATTGTTGTTGTAATCAATTCGCTTAACTCTTATTATGTCACAACTTCAGTCACGGCTTATTCCGGGTTTCCGCTGGAATAACTGCGCAGTAGAAATGAAACCTGCAGCGACGGCGGCTTTTATTCTCGAGCTGAGGCAATCAAAGCAAAGCCGATGGCAGCAATCGTTCAATGTCATTCTCGCAGCATTTACGCATGCAAACGCGCCTGAAAGGAGGGAAGTACAAGCTGAGTACATTGTACTCATCGGGGACGGAAAAGAATCATTCCTACTTTTGAAAGAATAATTGGTATTTAATTACGCACATAAAGCGATGTCCCTTGTGACGATCTCCCTTAGCAATTTTTCTACACAAACTGCCTTTGAAGCTAAAAACGCGAAACACTCTTTTCTATAAATCAAACCACTGAGAGATGAATTTGCTGGCAGCAGTAAAAGTTGAATACTCAAACACAGGATTAGCCTCGTGCTTGCAGAGAAACTAAATAGGGCAACAATAGACCTCTGCGTCCGTCACAACGCTGTCGCTCCTCAAGTTGTAGCATCGATGGCAATTTAGGACCGAGCTTGACTTTTTGGTGGCCTTCATCGCAACCCTCAAATCGATCAAGAATTATTATGAAAGCAAGTCATATATGACTCTATCTGCCATTCCCAATGTGACAACCGGAAGAGGTGCCATTAATGAGCACTAAATATTGCATAAGATGCAGTATAAGAACGAAAACAAAATTTTCGGAGAATCTGATTGAGCAACTATTCTTTTTGAACGTTCGTGTTTCAGCGATGCAACCTGTTCCTTCGCTCAACATTAATGAGCGCAGCAAACTCGCTAACCTTCACATGTTATATCCGCTTTTGTCCTTCACAAGCTTTTTCCCTCCTGCAATACCTTTCCTTCGAACACTACAATGTCACTTTTGTACAGCAGTTGTAGGTGAACGAGACCGCTGAAGCAAGCAACACCTAACCTCGTCAGCTTCATCGATGACGACGTTCACACGACGAACGTACGTACAGAAGGGTGCCGGACATAGCTGTGAGGCAGTACAATGTGTCATGCACTCTCTACAGAATGTATGAGCGCACGATAACGTCTGCATGTCAACCGCTTCCTTCGTTGCAAGGCAAATCGCACACACTACCATCCTCGACCAGCTAATGACGCTAAACTGAGCAACTTCACTTCCTTTTCCTGTTCACTGATGCTTAGTGATCGCAAAATTTTGAATGTGCAAGATATATGAAGTGGAAGAGTTCTCACATATATGCAAAACTATTCCAGTACAAGCAGCCTGCTGAAGCATTAAAAGCTTGCCATGTGAGATAGAAAAAAAAAGAAATTTCTTCAGAAGGAAGTGCACTTCCGATATCAGCACGAAAACTTTTACTGAGCATGTTTAAAATATTTGCACCTAGTCACTATCACTTTATCGTAAACGAGAACATGCCAAGAATGAAACACGTGCATTGTCGAATCTCCAGTTGAACATGGATGCAGGTGTTCAAATTGTCAGGCTAGCAAAATAGCTTGAAGGGATGAGTGACAAGAATGGATTCTGCTTAGTTGGCATATTTGCAGAGAAATTCGTATTCAGAAAGTGATTACAAGCGCACGAGTGCCAGTACGTGACAATACCAGTGCCAGCGTTGCAAGCCGAACCCTATCAGCCGTAGAATGTATTTATTTCAGAGCACCAAGAACTTCCACTATCGGTGAATGTAGGTGCTTGGATAATATATTGATGTCAATATCATTTAATTCGGTCATGAAGTTAGCGGTACACACGTTGAAGAACAACAACTCAAAAGAACAGATGACGAAGCTTTTTCGACAAGTTTCTTCAATCTTGCTGTCGTTATTAGTACGTGAGACGAGCGCGTAGTGCAGTTACTATGAAGACTGAGCATTTCAATTCCAACGTCAGCGGATTCGCTCAGAGTGATTCAATTATATTCATGCACGTATAGTATGTGATCGCAATATGCGTTATCTCTGCAAGCGTCTTTTTATTAAAATGTACGAAAATACGCAGTCTTTTGGTATTAAATGCCCAAAGGCTATCAATTCGCTATCAATTCCCAAAGATATTTCTGTGGAATAGCTCAACATAAACAACTTGTATCTAAATGCATGCATCCCGTCACATAAAATTGATGTAGAATTTTGTTTATCTTCATTTCACTCACATATTTGGTGACTAAGGCAGAATAGGCTTGCCACTATGTTACATCCAGATGTCCCTTCAATGATCATGTGGGCTGTGCAATTTAAGCAGTGGAGTCGCACGGTAGCTCATCGATCTCTGCACTACACCAGTTTTGTAAGTTTTATATGTATAGCTCTTCTAGTACGAGCATGGAATTCTACAGTAATTAAGTTGTTAAGGAATGAGCTTGAATTCCCGTCTTTCATCTGCTTTACCAACTTTTGCAACTCAATACCTGCAAAATGATTGGTTCCACTTCAGTAGTATCTTGCCTTGAAACCCTCGATTCTATGGCTTGCTAGTTTAGTACTCGTTGAAGAATTGATGTCTTTTTTATGCGCAGTCATTATTACTAGGATGAACAGTCCAATCTTTGATATCACCAAGCTGTTGAAAAGCATCATGGCTTGTGCCTCAGAAAAGAGTCGGATAGCCCGCAAATGGCAAAGTCTGATGGAACACTGCATTGATGCTACGTTAAAGCGCTTTCGATAGTCAGATGCTGGTCGCAGAAAAGGGCTTGGTCTTTTGTACCAATTTCTACCTTTATGTGTTGGTCACCAATAATCAGTTCCAAGTCTGGATCAAACTCAGCCATTTGATCGCACCAGCAATGCCTGCTAACCACGGTTTTTGAAAAGTTAGTTTTCAGGTAGATTATTTTTAAGTGCTTCCTGATTTTAGGAAAGTCCGAGGCCATATAATCAATCGTGTGAAGCCATATAATCCATCGTGTGAAGCTCTTTCCTGACACAGTAATTGCCCATCATCCACAAACAGAACTAATTCCAAATGTGTTTCGACACTGGTAAGCGAGGCCGAGAAGAAGAAGAACAGGAGAGGTGAAAAAACAGGCCCATGGGGGAGACTAGACTTCACCAATTCTTTGCTGGAGCAAACACCATCCACCACTGTACTTATCCATCTTTCGCAAAGCAGGTCACTTAAAAGTCGGAGTGCTGTATCATGGGGGTCAAGGGTGTCTACGAATCTTTGCAAGAGGATCTGTGTGTTAACAGTGTCATTTGATTTTTGTACATCCAGCGGCAAGATGNNNCAGCGGCAAGATGTATCCGATCTAAGCGTCATCTATTCTCTAAAGTAGGAATTCAGTTATTTCGGCAGTAGCAGTGAGGATGGAATGTTTTGAGTGAAAAGCGTGCTGAGATGTTGGTGTAATGAGTTCAAGCATTGTGTAGAGTTATGGGTAGATTAATCTTTCAAAAAGATTTAGCAGAATCGGTTGCAACGCTATTGGATGATAGCTGGCCGGACCGTGGGGATCGAATTTTTTTCAAACTGATACAACTGTCGCTTTCTTCCATCGGTATACATCCAGTTTCAACTATGCAACTGAAAAGATGCAACAATATTCGGGCAAGGGAAAACCTGCCAAATTTGATTNNNATTTGATTATCTTGCAGCTCATTTTATCACAGCGTTTTAATAGCTTTAAACAGTGCATCGTAGTCCACTTCATGATATTTGAAACCGCACTCTTTTTTCTTTTATTAAAGATATTGCATCCTTATGTTCCCATAGCTTTCGGACAACGATCAAACAGGAGGCATCATAGATAAGTTGAAACTTTTATGGGCGGGGAATGGTGTTGCTCAACTTTTGAAAATTGGAACGCTGAAATCTCGCGCATGAACTGGGCAGACTGCTATGCAGTGTTATATAACAACGATGTTGATGAGGCATACGAAATCTTTATGGAGAATATAAATGTGGCTTTGATTCCATTCGCACTCTAGTAAGAAAGCAGCGATAAACACCTGCCTTCGAGATTTGAAGGTGAATGAGGGAGAGAAATCGGCTGCTGAGATTGATTTATATAAGGTCGTAAGATGGCTAGTTCAAGGAGTATCTAAAATGACTCCGCAATTTAGCCGCTGGTTTACTCAATGAATACCGGAGAGGGCAGGTCAAACCCCGGTTTAGCAAACATAAGGCAAACCATCCTTGCCTGTTTCGGGGTAACCATATATATTGCGTTTTGAGTATATTTCACGAACACTCTACCAATAAACTGTGCGAACNCAGGTCAAACCCCGGTTTAGCAAACATAAGGCAAACCATCCTTGCCTGTTTCGGGGTAACCATATATATTGCGTTTTGAGTATATTTCACGAACACTCTACCAATAAACATCTCGACTACTGTGCGACTCCTATCTTAGTTAGCAAGATACAGACTTGAACTAAACTATCTATATATTATTTTGATTAAAAGCACAGTGCCCCTTCCTCGAAAAGGATCCCTGTCTGCGAATCGAAGGTGGTGTATGGCAACCTTCCTCCCTCCCTTATCTGTCTGATTGTTGAACAACATTGGATTATATCCACCATGCTAGAAGCTCGCTTATCTTGCAGTAAGTTTCGCTCAGTTCATTGATAAACGACTTCTTATATCGAATACATGAGACCGAAATTGTGGTATGATGGTCCTTTCGCTGTCTCGCTTTTAAAGAACTGTTAAAAGCTTAGCCGTAGTACATGATACCATAGCTGCCTGACCAATATTGAAACTTTCATCACAATATCCATTTGTGAGCAACAATCTCATAAAATTTAATCTCACACTGCTTACCACATTGCGATCGACAAACCACAAACCGAAATGGCCACTCACCAAGAAAATACCAAAAATCGTCATACTCAACCAGCGAGTAACTTGCAATCTTTGTTTCTAAGACGTCTTTGATGTGATCTGTGGTGTTGCGGAGCGCCAGCTATATCACTAGACTCGTTTTCTCACAATTCACACGACAGCTCCTATCACGTACCCCTCCCTTCTCTCAGGTCATAGGCTACTCTAATTCGCTTTATTGATCCCCCTCATTCCTCTTTTTATACGAAATCNTACTCTAATTCGCTTTATTGATCCCCTTATTCCTCTTTTTATACGAAATCAATTTTGACTGATCTTACGCATAAGTCCACATTTGCCCCACCTGTTCAAATCAGCAAAGGCAGGCCTGCACGATCACATCCCACACTTTCGTCCTTTTACGTATCACCATTACGCATCTGATTACGCATCTTATCCCTAAGGGCCAACCCGGCTAAAGCGAAGCGGTGAAAAGGCCTGCTCGCCTGGCCAGCTGGGTGGCGTCACTTATTGGCTACAACAATGCAAAACCACGGGCCTCAGTACCCCAATGGAAGCGCATTGTGACCGGCAACGTCATCGACGTTCGATAGTCCGGTCAATCAAGTGATCAAGTGACGTATCACCATACTGTGCTTCTCATACAAATTTCATCGTGTACGTCTAGAGAATTTACCGCCGCCACCCTTTCCCAGCAACTACTTCCTTCAATCCCAACTTTAATTTCAGCTTTTCAAAAGAACACTCCTCACAGATTATACAACAATAGCACTCTGCTTCAACAGGCCGACACGTGCCACCCTCATTTTATGCTTCAGCTGAAAAGGGCGTTCAATTAGAAAGGCTGTTTCGAAATGAAATGCAAAACATTGTTTCTTCAATACAAAGAACCGCTCTTTACAGCTCTTCCTTATCGTACATTGCATCCAATATACTTCGCAATAGCATCTCATCTGGCTATATACCTCGTTCATTCTCAGTATTTATTATGTATACGTCTTCTGTCTCAACGATGCATTCGTTTTTATGCAAAACCGCATACAACACAGCACCTTATTGATTGGCAAAAACGAGGTATTTCATCATGAAATGAACCGAAAGAAGTGGCAAAATGCGCAATTAGATAAAGAAATCGGCACTTTTGTGAATGGTATTGTCCGATATTTGTCTTCGAATTCCATTCAAAGTTTCATGAATTTCGTTAAACGATGGGCGTGCATTGGGATCCGTGTTCCAACATTTATATACGAGTTCAGTTATACTTTGCGGTGTGATCTGAAAAAGAGGGATGATGATTATGTTCAGTTGTGGATTTGAACGCACAAATATGCAAAGTAACCACGATGAAGAAAGGACAGAAACGAATAAATGCACAACGGTTACGGCGGTGAAATCTATGAGCCAAGACTCATTTAGACTTTAAGTTTCTTGTTTCCCGAAACAGTTAATCCCAGTTTAATTGAAAAGTTGTGATTTTCTTGTCAATATTGAATTTTCCCTCCCAAAAATATTCTCCAAGCAGGCAGAATTCGCAATTACCCCAAATTATTTCTACAGTCTCATATTATTACTTCTGCATTAAGGAAGTATACTGATTCGATTTTTGCAAATTTTCTGAAACGACATTGATTAGTAAGTCCTTTAAGAAGATTTGAGGATGACTTATTTTTGAATTTCATCGCGCAGAAGAGACTGTGAAATGAATTAAATGAGTGGGGAAAGGTTACGGCCAAATGGTCTTTCACTACGGTCTGAAATAAAAGCGAAAATGAGGTAATAGCACTTTGTTGATGAGCTTACTTTTGGCATCTCCATTCTGTAGTTTTGAACAACGATTTTCGCTCTTGCT
>JAARMF010000461.1:7313-18606 GCA_022844705.1 Toxascaris leonina | reverse complement strand
AACACTATAAAACATGTGATCATTTACGGCAAATGACACCTGCTTGAACAGAGTATGATGCTTTATTTCCCACAGCAGTCTGCGTCATACCTGCGATCGCTTTGCACAGACAATCTTCTATTCAATCGACGAAGAAATACTCAAGTGCATATTGCAATGCTTTTCATTTCAATTGTATAGAAGAACATTAAGAAGGAATAAACTATTATTGCTCGAAAACATCGATTGAGAACGAATATCAAAGTTGTTGAAGAGGAATGCCAGTGAATAGGATGATAACTCTTTAAGTTGTATGCAAATTGATTTCGGACGGAATTAACAGCAAAAACAAGTGATCATTTTAATATTCCACAGTTTTTAGAACCCTAATACAACCGATAGCTGAATGAGAAGCATTTAGATATGGTGCCTGGTCAGGCGTTTTACAAATGCTTCTTTTTGTAAAGATGACAAGTCAGGTGACCACCACTATATGTTGCTAACAACTCCTCTAGCAGATTGAACGGAGTGCTAGATATGCGACTCCAAAATCTTTAAATAAAGGAATTTGTCAAATAATGATCGTTTCTTGGCTCGTTGATTCGAACAT
This sequence comes from Toxascaris leonina, assembly GCA_022844705.1. Classification (NCBI taxonomy): domain Eukaryota; kingdom Metazoa; phylum Nematoda; class Chromadorea; order Rhabditida; family Ascarididae; genus Toxascaris; species Toxascaris leonina. The sequence goes on along the minus strand of JAARMF010000461.1, from coordinate 18,017 downwards.
TTCGCTTAAAAAAGTAGCATAAAATGCGCAAAAATGTGCCAACTCACTCACCATTACTCCATAGGCCCATACGTCCGATTTTGTGGAGAAGACACGCTGCTGCATTGTTTCTGGTGCTAACCATTTCATTGGTACCTATTCATTTAATGCATTTCTTAAGGCACATGGAAGCATTTCGAATCAATCGAATATTTGTTTATCTGCTAAAGTCAATTATCGCTGATTTTTTATTTATTGCTAATAATTTCTCATTAGAAAGCAAACTGTTCTGGTAAGCAACAAACAGCTGAAGTTGTGATTCATGCTGTCCATCGCATCAGTTTGAAGCACACTTCATTTTGCCACAAAAAATCGAACCTTTCCAAAATAAAACTACTTTGACCTCGCTTAATTAGGATAATTCAATGACTTCAAGTCAACCTAGTCATCTCACATAATAGTTATTGTATTATTGTTGACTGGGATGAAAAACAATGAAGGTGAGCCTAAAAATCCAGAAATTTTAAGTTTTCGATGAAGGTCAAAGGTCCAGGATCGATGAGATATGCGATAAGGCCCCTAGGAATAAGTATAAATGGGCATTTAAGAGCTTGTTCTTGTGTGGATGATCAATTATTGATTACCACTGATCCCAAAGTTCAAGCCAATGTCGATAACAAGGCAAATGATGCCTATCTCCATTCACCAACCTTTCCTAATTTGTCGTCATGCATAAACCTTCGTTCGTTAGACATTCCAAAATCACTGATTTTCACGTCGTATTTGGCCGAAAGGAGACAATTACGGGCAGCAATATCCCTTAACTCAGAAAAGCTCAAAGTGAAAAAGGAGACAAGGTGGAAAGAAGAGTAGGGAGAAACAGAAATAAATGAGGAGCGAAAAAAAGCGAATGCCAATTCTCGACTACGACAAAACATTTCTACCAAATTACTTCCCTTCTTGTTTTCCTACACATCAAAAGCGCTCAGAATGCAAATAAAACGTATCCACACATCTATTACAGTAAACGGAAGGAAGCTAGAGCTGACAATTTATGACCGCTCATGAACTTTGTTTACTACGAAATGCAGTTATGCAGAAACAGTTCCATAAAAAGTCGGAATAGTGGATGACGCCATTATTCAGGTGACTCATCAAAATAAACTATATTTTATAGCTATCCACTGTTATTGCAGTCGGATGTGATGACGAAGCAGTGGTGTTGGAGATTTGCAATCCTAATTCACGACCTCAAATTCAAACCTGTGGATGCAGTTTTTTGATTCTAAATAGGCGAGTCCAGCGGCTGCCTCACAACAAAAACGCAACTTCGTTTCATTGAGAACGGGAGCCATTTTGCGCACATATGCCAGTACGGAACCTCCTGAAGACCATAACAGCCATCAGTTCGAATGCTGCTGGACACATCGCTCAATCGCTGATTACTGTGCATTAAAGACAATTTATTATTGCGAAGTAATTAATCACCTCACTCATAGATATTACAGAGAGTTAACCACTCTGATGACTAACTATCAGTTAATTGCAATCAACTGCCATGCTCACTGTATCCTGTAAAGAGGAAAACGCTTCATGAAATAAAAGATTGAGTATAAATACCTTTCAAATACAATACATCAAGCAATCACGCCACCGAAACGGATGTGATAGCTGTTTTATGGAACAATTCCCAGCGGTTGAATCTTCACGTTTATTCCTTTCTTCGGGCTTTCTGCTGTATTTAACCTGCACATTTCTGCCATAGGAATCTCTGTTTTAACATGTATATTTGCTCCATTCTTTGCCAGTAAGCACTCTATGCGCAAACCCCACATCTGAAGTTACTTCAATGAATAAAAACGAAATCGCTCGCATAGTTTACCAGGACATAACTCCATCACAATCATGAGTGGAGTCTCGTAGACAGCGATTCCCAGAATACGAACAACGTTCGGATGGTTGAATTTACGCATGATACGTGCCTCCTTCATAAACTGCAAACGCGCCTGTCGTGATGCTTCTTCGCGCATCGTTTTCACCGCAACGTTTGTCTTCCCAGATGGTGTTATATAGATCGCCAGATGTACCTGAAGCAAGACGAATTACTCAAGTTAACCATTTTTAGGTATGAATATATGATGTTGATACGCCGAAAAGTTTGGAACATTTTGTTTTGATCTGTGCACCCTATGTAGTTTGATATTACGATAGAGAGGATTAGACTTTCTTCTACGAGTCCACACAATTCCAGGTATTCATTGCTGTTCATTAGCAACAATCTAGTTGCAACCTTATTGTTCATTCATACACAGGTGAAAGACCTCTGCAACCATAGACCTACACAGCACATTGACACTTGTTCGAGGGAAATATGAGTAATAATACAAAAGGATGAGCAAATGTGTATTCCTTGCAGAACGCTTGCATTAAAAAACAGTAAAAAATGTGTCGCAGTATTTTCTTGCTGAGGTTTATGCTGTGATCTGAAAGAACTCTTGAACGACTGCAGCATAATGATCTGCTGAGACTCCTTATCAGATGGATCAAGCATAGATGAGGAGTTACCTCCCCGAAAGCTCCTTCACCAAGTTTCTTTTGCAAAACGATCTCATCGTGGCTGAGGAGCCATGCCTGTCGTTCAATTCCTTTTATCAACTTAGCACCGCTCACATTCGAGATCGGCTCGCCGTTCTTTACATACCAATCGATTAAACCATGAATCGTTTTATCCTATAACTCTTTATCATGATACAAGAGTAGTGAACCATCGTGGGACGACCACACATGAATGGTNAATGGCTAGATATTAACGAGGGACGCCCAACATTACGCCATCACCCTTTTTGGCCACAAGTCACTTACTCGAAAGCTTGACTCTGGCTCATTGACAGGCGTAGAAAAAGCCTAGGTAGAGGGTGGAGGAAGGGGAAGGGAAAAGTGGGAATCGAGGCACCAGGATGTACTGTTCTGGCATAGAGTTTGACCCTCGAAATTTTGCTCAGTTCCTTTTTGTTGAAAACTTCCACTGTTTCCAAAAAGCTTTTTGCGCAGTAAACAACATAACCCGAGCAGTATCATGTGCAGTCTTCCTTCATTTTAGCACTGTGTTGGCATATACTTCGTCAAAATCACTCGTCATCCTAACAATGGGTTATGCTCTATGGCTTTCCGTAAACAACGAATCCTGACTGCCCTTCCGCTCAATGCTCAGTTGAATATGATGCGTATCACTGCAGAAGAGCAATTAAGAAATCGAAAGGGGCGGAAGTGAGAAATTTCCCTTAGTGAAGTTTGCTTTTCAATAAATTAGATGAAGAACGAAGCACTGAGTGGACCAACTTTGTGGGACTCAAAATAGTACATGCCACTTTCGTCTTTATTGAACACAAAATGTTTGATCCTCTTGTCCCATTTAACTGATAATGCGAGTATTATTTCTCCTGCAATTATACACTTCCGAAATCAGATCGATTGGAACCTGTGTGCGCAGCTGCTCTTGTTTGCACCCGTATCTTTTATGGCACTGACGAAAGAGGCAGAGTCAAGACCATAAAATCCATGAACACATGTGTATGCAATTGTCACCTTGAAACTGTGGATAGAAAACGTGGCAGGCAGAGATGCAGCTTGGCGAAAGTGATCCTTGAATAACGCAGCTGTTATGAAAAAGCACTGGTAGGCTGATGTTGTTAGAGCACGGTGAGAAAGACTGCACACCCCGCTTATATCTGTTAGATGTCCCCTCACATACCTTCAACAGCATGGTTTAGCCGCTTTGCGTGAATACCGACAACGTGAGTGGATCAAACCTGTGCAACTTCTAGGCTGGCGTAATGTGAACAAAAACGATAGCGAAAAAAGTCACCATTTTTTTGAGTCTTGCGCACAATGAAACTACCATTCTCTTTTAGCAGTGGTTCAATATCTGCACGTGGTAATAGACCATGAAAGTAAGTCTTGTTAAGCTCTTCTTCCAAGTCATAAACTTCCATATTAACTATCTGCAAATGCTAGTCGGACTTGAAAAGTGTATCCTCGAAAAATAATCGTGCTCATAATCGAAGTTGAATATCGAACCAATGTGGATATATGTTTACTCACATCACTATTTGGAGTGCTAACGCTTCGGAGTTACAGCAGTACTAGAGGACTTGAATATTGAGATACGAGAGGATGAAAAGCAATCGCATGCGACCATTGGAACATGTTCCAAGTATAGAAGGATCAACTGTGCATGGTCGGACCGAATGATACAGCCAACAACAGGGACCGCTTGTCGCTCATATGCTCGTGCAATAATTCATCATGCCCCTAAAACATTTCGCAGTTTCCAAAGCTTTGACACACAAAAAAGCCCACCAAACTAGTGACGTCGGAAACAATACGCTGACATGAATGACAGCTCAACGCGCATGAAACTCTTATCGCTGTCGCAGACGGTGGATCAGCGAGGAAGGACTACTAGTGAGCCCTGACAGACAGCTGCCTAAGACCGCCAACAGACCACAGAATAGTCGTTCCAACTGACCCTGTGCTCCTTGTGGGCCTATATTATGCAAATAACTTCCGACCGGAACATGAAATGTAAATGGACGATTATGTATACTCACTCCCATCGCTATACTTCCTTCGTTAAGTTACTATAGTGCATTAGAAACTGCGAAGATTCCGGGTGATCTGCCTCGTGTTTCAGATGCAGTGTCATGGCGGAGTAGCATCGTGTTTACCACTTAAATGTACGGTGCTATATCATTTTCAGAAACGTCCTTACACCGCAAGGCGTACTGCTGCACCCATTCTCAAGTGCAGCAATTGTCCCCACAGCACTTCCTGGCCCGTCTGGATAAGTATGCGTGATTGACTTGAACAAATGCCTCACGCAATACCGAATTTCTACCAGGAAAGTCCAAATCTCCTCTTGGAAACCGTACGCCCGCCTTACTCTGCTCAAAACTGGCCGGACGTCCAGCTAGAAAAAGGAAAGTTTTTCTGCTGATTTAGATGGTCGATCAGTTCTACAAGGAAGTTAGTTAGCACTATTTGCGCGTCTGTCGTTGGTTGCCGATTATCTCCCAGGCGGGCGTATGGTTTGCAAGAGGAGATCTGGACTTTCCCGGTAAAACCTCGGTATTGCGTGAGGCATTTGTTCAAGTCAGTCACGCGTGGTTATAGCGAAATTCGCGTTGACGCCTAATGTTGGCGAACTTCTTTGTTGACAACGTAATCGAATCACCAATATGAATAAGTCTATTCATTAAAACTGTTTTACAAATTACATAAAAATGCCCAAAAAGAACAAAACAAAAAAACAACAGAAAACCGTCACAACGTTACGTTACATGCGAAAACTCCCGTTAACTGCAACAAACAAAGTGATAAACAAATCGATGCTGAAAAGGCTTTATTTAATTGGCGATTGCCGTGCAAAATAAATTAAATGATGCAAGTGAGCCAGTGTTCGGCCTCACTCACAACGACAACGTTTTTGCAGCTTCTATGGCGAAGTGAATGCGTCAATCATTAAAATATCCCATTCGATCCAGGCAGCAACGACCGGAAGTTCATTGACGACATTGACGACCTATCAACATCCATTCCCTCCCCGGCAAACAGAAGTTCGAAACGCGGTTACTGAAACGGATGGACTGACCGTGAAAGCAATTTGGAAAAACACCGAAATACATAGTACGGCAAAATCCAAATGTTTAATAGATTAAAATACGCGTTTCAACCTACTTCTTCCTTTCAAATTTTTCAACAGTATAACCAATAAAATTGAAAGGCTTATATTGCTGTTTAGGGAACATGTCCAGCCATTATATTTATGTTTGCCGGAAAATACAACGACCGGAAGTTCCAATTTATTAAACATATGAACCAATAAAACTCAGTGGCAATATTTCAGATTCACTATCTAGAATTTAATGAGTGCGAAATTTATAACTCTCTTTTATGAGCCAGACATGACTACTGGAACCGAGAAAAGTCAAAAAGTGGTAAGGATTGGAGGCGCAGTATGGACCGTAACTTCCAAAAACTCACTTCAAGTCTGCCCCTTCGGTAAACAGACATATGAAACGAGCATAACGCATCTTAATCGTGGCAGCTGATCTGTGAACAGCGAGAAGGAACACTGACAAAGATAACCCTCATTAATCGAACATCAGGAAGCAGTACAGACTGCTGTCCTTCAAGAGTTAATCTGTGGTATGAAAAATCGTTCAAAGAGAGCACATAATACTGTTGCCGACGATATAATAAACAGCAATGAAGAATATTATGGAGAAGAATGTGATGGAGTTGGTGGATGCGATGGTTATAACGTGCTTGTTTCAATGAATCATTTGCACAACAACCTATTCCAGCGAAAGCTCTGGATGCAATGCTGCGTTCAAACACCCCTCCACTCGAAAAAATTATTTTAATATATTCCAGAAATGCCACAGATTAACATCATTAATTTTGGCGCTTCTAAATTATCTCAATTAACCTCAGCAGACAAAATGCATCAAAATAAAACTGGATCAGCACCAATAAAAAGATGGCACAGTACTGTGACTAACACAGCACCAGCACAAAGTTATATGGAGGAAATATTTTAAAAGGGATTCAATAAATTAGAGGATGCGAATTTTCTCCAACTCACCCGGAAACATCTTTCTGAAAGAGCATGCAACTGCAGAAAATNAATTTTCTCCAACTCACCCGGAAACAGATCTTTCTGAAAGAGCACGTAACTGCAGAAAACAAGAGGGGAGGAGTTAAGGGAACGACATGGGATGGAGGCACGACAGAAGCTCTGAGAAAAAAGCTTCACTTGCACTTTGCCGCATAGCTGATGAGGAGTGATATACGAGGATTCCCTTCAAACGACTCTTCGCACTTCGAAGAAACGCTTTAGATAGAAGATCTGACCAACGGTCATTGAGACGAGCACCAACGCCTCAAACACTGCCCAAAGCACGACTCGCGAGTTTGTATTCTCGTTTACTGAAAAGTGCTGTTATTAATCATACTTTATAGCATACTGCCATCACCTCTCCAAAATGTTCTTTGCACATTGGGGCATTGAGTAGCAAGTTGCTGATTACTGGACATCAAGAATGCATCACCCATGTCCAGGAAAGCTGTTGCTCTTTCTCTGCTACAAGCAGTTCGTTGATACTTGCTTCGACGCTTCAGCATGAAGAGGTGGATGCGTGCGATTCGGGTTGCACGGCACATTATGTCAAGTATTGCCATTGGTCATCTTGCAGGCATAAAACGTTCATTGGAAGTAGCCGATTAGATAAGGTATGTGGAGATCAAGCGGACAGGCAGTGATAAAAATTTGTCACTCCTGCGAGAGCTTGTGGATGGGAGAGGGGAAGGGAAGAGGAAGCAGCGAAGGAAATATGGAGCTACGGTGAAAAGAGGATGATGCGACAGGAGAAGGATGGAGGAGACGAGAAAGGAAACGCGGGGGCGAAGATGCAATGCAAACAATAATGCAAATTCAGCACTATTCGTTAAATTTCATGCGAGAAGACATCCGTTAAATCTTCGACTCTTCGCTAGTTACATTAGTGAAAGAAGTGTACAGAGAAGGAAGAACACGAGTTCATTTATCGTGTTCAGCACCTCTGAACAAAACTCGCCAAAGCCTCTCACCCACACTTCAAACGGTAAGATGCTAGGGTAGGGAATGTTGGCTTACCGCTTTCTCCCCCCTCCATTTCACGAATCCAGAATCAATTCAATTCAAAATAGCAGCTAAGAAGAATGCACATTCTTGGTCCTTTTCACCTATTAAAGCCCTTATACCGATGATCCGGAAACAAATATTCTGGATATCTTATAATATAAAGTGCAAATCCCCCATCTAAAACATAACAGTCCGGCCTACGACCATCATCTTCAACACTTTCATATTTCATTTCTTCCATTAAAGTTTAAACTGAGCAATGGCGACAGTTACCAGTTACAGGCACTTTCAATGAGACACTAAAGTTTATTACCCTTGAGATTCTGACTGAAGCTCAAATGTGACTCCATAAGATACCTCATATGCAATCTCGAGCAATGCTTTGCGATCTCAAACGATAACAGAGGTCTTTCTAGGTAACTCAAAATGCAATGAATTCTGAAAATGGATATTTCGTGTTGCAGATATTGATGACATTTCCAATCCCCACCAAACAGATGGCAACGCCACATTGATCGACACTGCAAAATAAAGAAAAGCAAGCAAGATGAAGAATGATAATTAAAAAGGAGAAGAGAAAATGGATAAACCAAAGTAAAACGGAAAACCAACTCGATCTATGGACTCTTTCACGTACTTCCATGTACTCTTGCTCGTGTTTCACTGATGTCAGTGCTGTTGACAATTCACGCACCATCTCCTCCAATTTCTTCCCATCGGCTGCAATCATTCGCCATTCCATAACTGCACAGCATCCTCTTCATATACTTTACCTTCACAACTACTTTCATATCGCAGAAGAGAGATAATGAAGAATGCGTTGGGAATATAAACAAACACCACCTGTGACATTCGTCCTATGTGCATGCTAGATGATCATGAAGCGAACATTTGGAAACAAAGAGAAAAGGCTGAAGCAAGAATACCTGCTGAAGTGATATTGATAACCGTTCTATAAAAGACCGATGCAAACGGAGATTAATCCACTCCTTAGCTATAACCTATGAATGTCTGTGCTCGCAATGACCTGAAAGAAAGGCCTCGCAATCAAACACAAAAATGTATATACCCGTACCGTCTTGTGTGCCCTCTGGCGACGTTTCTTGTCCCGCGCTGGCGATCTCCATTGTAAACATCACTACTTTCGGGGTCATAGTGGACATCTGGTTGCTAAAGCAATAGGTGTAAACGCCGTCCATGTGAGCTGCGAATGTGTATTTGCCGGAGCTCTCTCGCTCGCCCTTGTAAATCTCCTTGCTGTCTGGTCCCGTAATCTAAACAATAGTATGTATACTTTATACTGGTCAGTGGTGATACTGGCATTTAGAGCTCGCATATTCAGTAGTGCCGGAATTGAGGGTTCCCCGGACGAAGCTGAGCACCCTGAAAGTTTGGAGAATCGCGATCCCAATAACACTGCAACTCAGAGATTCATTGCAACTCGATGATTCCCCAAACAATTCCCGTGATCGGCCAGTAGTAATATGAACACGGTTTTACTGAACAGCCCGTGGAATATTTCTGAAGATATAATAAAGTAGAGAAATATAGACCCCATAACTGTTTCAGAAAAACATCAACCTGCGAGCAAATCGTTCAAAAAAAGGCACGTTGTTATGAAAGAAGTATATTGGTATCTTTTGCGACCTGCCAGAATAATAGGCAGGATCTGCTAAAAGTGCAGAGAAAAAGAAAGGAGAGGATGGGTTGAAGTGAGGGCAGGAGGTTAACAATGGTTTCAACTAGGCCTATCCACTTTGTTATTTCTTAAATGTTACAGAGAATAGGCGCAAATGAAGAAGGCATGTGTTTATGCATGTTACTATAGAGGTAGAAAAGTTTCAAATGCAAGAATGTCCGCTACGAACTCAAATGAAAAGGAATGGAGAGCGTTTATCCTTTTCACACTTCCTGCCTCCCTTTTCCTCCATATTGCATTTGCCACCGCCTTCATGTAACATCTTCGTAAGTTGGTATTTACAGCCTATCCACATTAACTTATTTTCAGCAGAGGATGTGCATGGAGTAATGAGTGCAAACCTAATGCGACCATTTCCAACCCTAACTGTAAGCGTCAAATGAGTTACAATGCATTTTGAAGGTTACCATTTCCTTCTCTCTCCATACTTACCCCCTTCCCCCCTCCCCCCCCCCCGTTCCCCTTGTTGGAAGGAACAAAGAAAATGAATTAAGTTGAAATTGAGTTAGAATGATCCAGTTATGAAGCATTTACCTTGACGTCGATATCGAGGAAACCTCCCTCAGCCACTTCGAACATGAGGCCCATCTTAGTACCCGAAACGACCCGATCAAAGAAACATTGCTCTTCGTTGGCGTCGATGTGTATGAAATATGCAGATGCTATCGAAGCACAGCCCAGAGCCGACATCAAAAACAACAGCCGCATTCTGCTCAACTTCTCGACCCGTTCTCAATAAATCATCATCATTGCTTCGAAAAGCAAAGAAAGGAAAGTTCTACAGCAGCATCAAAGGCTGCATAACAGCATTCACAAAGTAATCATGTACACTGTGAATATGAAGCGTAAAGCGGTAGAACACAAACTTAAGTTCGCAGTAATGTTAGGAGGTTAAGCACGATATGAGCTTTTTGCAGCCCACTGTATTAAATCATAGCGCACCAGCACTCACAAACAATAAAAAATATTCCATATGCTTCTTCCTACGAAATCAGCTAACGGTAGAATGTGTGTAAACTTATACGTCTAATTAAATGTTCAAAAAGTTTTCAGCAGATGACACATCAATCGGAAATTTGGCGTATGTCTATGTGGAATACCTATACATGAGCTTATTGTAATCATCCTCCGTCCCCCCTTCCCCACCTTGTCTTTCGGTTTTTGCGCACTGACTTCCAGCATTTGAAGAAGGAGAGGGAGGGGATGAGTGGGTGGATGAAACTTCTAAAGGACATATTGCATCAGCGGAGCAAAAATGAATTAACTCCTGGGCCTCCTGCCTCATATTTGGAACACTGCGTTTGATGACGCTGGGGAGTCTTGCTTCAATAAATTGCAGCAT
>JAARMF010000460.1:41450-88047 GCA_022844705.1 Toxascaris leonina | reverse complement strand
AGAAAATAGCAGAGGATAGTCAAATTTAATTAATTATGGAAAGAGTCATTTATGAGTTCTTCAGCGATGGAATGATTGAAATGTTTTCTTCAATATAATTCGTTCAGGAATGCCACAAGAAGACAATATACGGATGTGCGTTCAATCCATACAGTAAGAGAGTTCCCTATTTCGCTACCGTCGGAGACAATCGGGTTTGTGTTGAGTTTATTGTTGTGCTGTTCCGATGTGATTGCGCTTTTCATCGCGTAACATTTTGGTATTGCTAGCGTGATTTCGACTTTATAATATAACCTCAAATAAACTCTGTTTTATTTTGTTTTTATCGTTTGCATTCACCTTATATTCTCGGCAATTTTTGGAGTGTGAATTCCTAAATTTGCAAAGAAATTATTAATAGAATTACTGAATGAATCGAACGAAGGGATTTTATTGTAAAATCAATTACGAAATATTATCTATTTGTAGGGAAGTGGTATACGCTGAGGTAAAATTCAAGAAGTTTGCGACATCAGCAAAAGACTCAATGCGTTGTCAGGCACTTGTAAAATATGCAGAATTCACTTACTTCGATGTTTTAAAGTTATATTGAGCTAATCCAAGGAATTGTTTCTTTCAGCGTTCTATGACTCAAAATCTACCATTAGCTCCTGTCCGTTAATGTTTGAAAGCTGATTGCGCTACTTCCCTAAAGTTTCAAATTTTCAACTTTCCTTCAAGCCTGAGATGAGGCAAGAAATGAAATAGTGCGGAGGGGGTCAGCTGTATTTCTAGATGTTCAAGGGAATTCGGATTGAATTTTTCAAAGTTTGTCGACCTGTGTGTTTTCCTCATATTCTGCTACGAATTCAATTCATTGTAGGAATGTTGCGTTATCAGTGATGTGAATTTGACGTAGAAAAATGTCGATCTGTTGCTTGATTTCAGATAAGTGTTTATCGAATCCCCAAAGACAAGGCAACAGTCACTCTCATAAGGAACTATCAGGATCCGGCTGTATGTTTACCACTTCCCCTTTGTTATAAGCCACTTATTTTCTTTCCTTTCCGTTGATTTCCTTACGCCTTTGTTTCTAATTTCAGTGTTAATCATTTTTAGTGCCAAAGAGTGAATTGCATTAAATAATGTGCACAGGATTTTTTTTTTTTGAGCAGTATAATACTTGTAGTTAATTCTTCGTAAAAATTGATAGGAAGTGGAGCTGCTATTCGGTAAAAACAGCTATCATATAGGTGATACATAAAAACTTTCGAATTAAGCGCTTCATGCTTCATCAAAAATTGTATATTTCTGTTAGCGACTTCTCTCCCTAGATGGAACTTTCGCTTTCTTAGTTGGTTTTAGAGGATCTGTGAGGTAGAAGTACGCCAGAAGTGTGAGGCCACTTTGGGCAGTTCCATTTAATACTGCTGAATAACAGATTTCCCACAATTAAAACACATTGTTCAGATCAGAATCATCATCGCTGATAGTTCCATCTTCCAGGTGAATGGTTTCTTAATAACAAAATTTTTGGAAGGTGAGCGGTGTATATAGGTAATCAGTGTCATATCGAAGTGGCTGAATTAGCCGAAGAAATCCTGGACGTTGTAGTTGCAGTGGTCCGCATTCTACGACGCCGTGATATGAAGTATTTATTTAAGAAAGATGAGGCGTTCTTCACGGTGTGTTGGGCTTGTGACACACATAGCAATGCTCATGTGGTCGTTGCCGGTGGGGTGCGTGGCATCATCCGGGTCATTGATTTCGACAGTGGTACTCTTGTTGCGGTTCGTTTTGTGTTAACTTTTCGCTTTTTTGTTCCACTTAACGGATATTGATTTTGAAATAGGTTGGTAGCATTAGTGAGATATATATGCACTCGATTGTCGCATGAATGGTGGATGACAAATTGCTACTCGTCCTTTACCGATACAGCAATATATCCTTTCTGAATTTCATACGTCGAACATAATCTCTACTTGCATCTCAATCGAAAAATTTTTATTTTTAGAACCTCATCGGTCATGGAGATGCAATAAACGACATTCGAGTGTGTCCAAAAGATTCTGCTATAATTGCATCGGCAAGTAAGGATTTCACCGCAAGGATATGGCACATCCGTAACAGCGCATGCCTCGCGATACTTGGTGGTGTGGAAGGTCATTTGGACCAAGTCATTTCGGTGGTCAGTTCCTTACTTTCTACAGCCAACTCTTTCAGCCGTTTTATCTAGATGGTATATTCAAGCGGCCACAGTAAATCTTACGATTTAGGGGAGATCTTAGAGACAGAAGATCTTAGAGGCAGAAGCAGAAGCGGTACATGAAGATCTTAGAGACAGAAGCAGATCATCTTGGATAGTGATATGGTAGTGAAGATTCCGTAGAAGCCGTCGTTTCATCCACACTTCGCTTCCGCTGCTTTGCTAATCCTTTCCATTTTCTTCCTATCCCACTTCCTTGCCGTATTGTTTTGTCATCATCTGAGTTTTTTGAAACTCATTGAGTTTCTTGAACGATTCATCGAGAATATCAGTGGGTTTGATGATAAGGGTGATTGAGAGGGTGAAGGTTTGCAGAGACGATGTGGTTTGTAAAATGGAAGAGGCGCCGTTTATTTTAGTGCTTCTGATGCGGTGCGAAGCCATATGTGTGAAAACATCCCTTTCTTTATTTAAGAGATCTGTGTGTTTCCATTAGAGGAAGGGAAAATCTAGCTTCAAATATCCGTAATTTGTGATCTCGAGGTCATAACTAGATCTAATCTGGAGTCTTTCAGCTTAGCTTCTGTTGATGGACTTTGATATTGCATCTCGCAGGAAAAAAAGTTACCTGATCCCTCAGCATCAAAAGGCGCACTCTAACTGCCACAGACTTTTGTTGGTTCATGATCCGTTGATGATAAGTACAGACATGCAACGCAAATTAGCCCTTCTCAGAAAGCCAAGCAATTCACGTACCTGACGTCATGTCTTTTTTCTCAGTCAGTTTGCTGTTGTAAACGAGTGAAAATCGTCAGATCGGCGGCACATGTCCGTCTACAAGACCTTGCCCGTTTCATTTTGGAAAAGTTGATGGTTTTGCTGAATGGTCTTGGGCGCAGGTGCGCATTTCTGCTTTATTCACTCCGCTCCTCGGCATATTTTTTTCTCTGTAATTCGTACTGCCTTTTCGAGATGTGGCTACCTGTTGAGTGTTTCATTATTCAATGAAGGTGAGAGGGGGAGAAGGAAATGTGGATATTCTATATATGTGATCGAAGCCGAGGCTTGGCTCATGATCTGTTTGAACGGTGGGGAGGTAATGCTTATCAGCGTGTGCTATGTTAAATTTTATGTGTAGTTATTGCATGGCATTCATAAGGGAATTGCTTGCACAAATGGAAAGTTTTGTGATATCGTTGTCCAAAGAGTCGTTGACAGTGGTTTATACGTTTGTTGACGAAATAATGCTTCGTGTTGAGTTATAGAGCTGAATATGATGTGGTGTAGTTGAGCGTTAAACTGAGTTGTAAAGCCGATGTGATATAGGGAGAGCATGTTGGTAGTCGGTGAAGTTTTATTGAAATGACTGGTTCAGCTGCATCAATCTTTTTGGGTTTGCATAATCGACAGGCCCGTGACAAGCAACGAATTTGTAACGGTGGGTTCTAAGAGTTTCCGGTCAATACGTTCGAGGTTCATTTCTGTAAAATTTGCAGGATTTCGATGCAGCGTCAGATTATCTAGCTTCGGCTAGTATGGATCATACAGTCAAGTTATGGTATATTGGAAGCGGTAGTGGAGTCGATAAAAGAATTCAGCAAGCAAAGAGTGAGCTCAAGGTGAGATCTATTGTTGAGGAAAGAGCCGTATTGAATGAGGTTAATTCCAGCTTTTGAATTCTTCACTAAGGCATAACGATGTTCTGTTCCTTTCATTACACGTAATGGATTTGAGCTTCAACAGCAAATACAAAAGGAATCGGGCAGACGAAAGCCAATTGGAATGAGGCTGATGAAGTAAAGGAGAGCGGCATGAGGGAGCTGAACTTAGGAGGTTATTGTTTATGAGGCCATCTATCGGAGTTTTGCAACATGCATATCACAGACATTGTGTGAGTACTGGATTCGACTACGGACACGATGGATTCGGTCGCCTTGTTTTTGTTCACAGATAACACTTTAAAAGTTTATAGGGGGTTCCGTTTCTATAAAGCATATGACGACTTTATCAATGGTGATGTATTTCTGATGAAGATGAAATGGGCAGCGATACAGATCAGTGATACAAGGTGTTGAAATGCCGTTTTTATCTGCTTCATTGTATGTGCTGTACGTTAGTGACGTCATCAAAAATGTCACTAGGTGAAAAAGGTCGTTTAGGTTGACGCTATGCAGTGTGTTAGTGCATCGGTGTAACTTGGAGCAGTCATGATCGTGCCGGTTGAGTTAATACCTCAAAGGAAATACATAGGCGTTATAACTCAAAATTTAAGGAAGTTGCATGCTGTTTGCAGCATTCAATGTCAATCTTGTTGTTTCACAACATCATTCAACTTTAATTTCGTTGTATTTCGCTAATCACAATGGTTATGTGCAATTTTTATTGGGCTTTTTATTACGTTGTAGAAATATATCAATATGAGAAGTTAAAAGTTAATTGCATTATGCATATGTGTCGGAAGGTGCTTGTAGGAGACCATAAGTAACCATTTGAAATGAAACTACGGTTGGATGTCATCCGTCCTGTGGTGAAGGTTAAACTATGCCAGTTTCATCTCGTGTCCTTTATGTAAGGTGGAAACGTGACGTTGTCGCAGTGCATATTTTTCCTGAAATAGGGAATTTGAATCGTCGGTTTCTATAGTCTGAAAACTCTAAGTTCGTTCTACGATGGTAAACATTTTTATGAAATTTTGTTTTTTTCTTCGATTCTCTGAAACTTTTTAAAGGACGAAGAAAAGCATCCCATTCCTTTCATACTGAAACGGTGAATACTCGTCGAGTGACCTCCTCCCTCTACCTTTTCTAAGATATGCAGGGCCTTCATAGACGTCTCACTTTAAAGCATTTCTTAATAAAAATGCGACGAAAGAATATTAAATGTTGAATGTTGTAAAGCTGTTATAAAGCATCAAAGGTGATAAGAGCATATACATTACAGCAAACCTGATAATGACAACCTTCACCGACCNNNATTGTAAAGTAGAAATACGGTATATGCAAAATGGTTACAGATTTTTTCACACGCGTCGGCAGCTTTTGTGGAAATTAATGGACCAAGCTGAAATATAGTAGAGGCGATCACTTTGTGGTGCACGTTATGCCCAACAACTTTCATAAATCTTATTTGCCCTCCTGATTTAAATTGCCATACATATGCATCATACAGATGCACGTAGATGTGATTTTGAGAAAGCGCAGAAGTGCTTTTTTCAATTTATATTTTCGATGCACTCAGGAAAAATGTTTTGCTATTGCAGTTGGTGGATAATCCGGCCGAAGTACACTATCCACGTGGTAGCACTCGCGATATCCATACGAACTACGTTGATTGCGTTCGCATCCTCGGCCCACTGATTTTCTCGAAGGTAATTCATATTGCGTTGCTATTCACCTCGCTTTCATTTCTGAGTTATTCCGCAGTGATTTCTAAAGTACAAATTCATTTACCTTTGTTATATCATTTTTGAAGGTATTAACTCGCAGAAATAAATAGGAGATTTGTAGTGGCTTTGTCTCGTATTATCTAGATATACGTTATATGGAGATCCAACTTTTTATGATTATTTAACAGCCATTTATACTACTTTTTTATCATTTAGATGTCACGTTAACCATCTAAAGCAACTGCATACTGCCTACGGAGAAAAAAATTAGTTTTTATAAGTAGCGTTATTTGCTATTTTTCGACTTATCTATTGTTTGCTTGGTTATTGATGAAGCCATCTGCTGACTTTTGAAATTTGTTTGGATGTCTCATTTGAATTTTGTCGGAAAAATCATTTCTGATGGAATTTATCGAGAAAATCGAACAGCTGCAACTACTTTCAATTATATCTTTGTGTTTGGGTTTACCCAATAGCCAGTCGATTCTTGTGCTAGTTCATTTGCGTCTTGGATTCCAATTCATTCATGTAGGTCATTCACCTAAACGTCGTTTCTTTTGATGACTTTTTCTTCGCTGCTCTTTAATAGATTTTGCTTTGGCTTTTAGATATTCGTTTATTTTTGAAAAGAATAATAAAGTTTTGAAGTATTGCACACAAAGTCTCTCTGCAAATGCCTCGTCCTCAGAGTGATTTTTGCTGAGAATGTGAAGATGCCTATTTTTTCTTGCGTCCATTGTATGATTACCGCTTTCTTTTCATCCAAATTTGATGAAATTTCTGGATCAGAAAACGGCTGTGAATCATCGGCTTCTGAATTTGGTTAAAGCGAAAGGCTGTGTAGCCTTCAGCAGAGAGGAGAAGGCAGAATGATGAACGTTGATTACATAAGTACGTTGATCCACTTTCCTTTCAGTCAACCGAAGACGAGATATATTTGTGGAAATTCGGCGGTTTGAAAGAGCCGATCGCTGGACAAGGAAGTAACGTGAAAACAGAGAGCAGCGTGATGCATCTTCGACGATTGGCAATGCCTGAAACCAATATGTGGTTTATTAAATTTGAAATCGATCCCGCACAGAAGGTTCAACACTATTGTTTGCGTATAATAGTTGTTTTATTGATGCTTCTTTTGCCAATGGGACATTGCAGCTGCGATTGTTTTTAATCAGCGCAATTAATTTTTTAGTTATTAAATTCAGATTATTTAAAGGTGCTTTATTTTATGCGAAATGCTATTAAGCAATCATTACTAGTTCTCTAGTTATGAGTTGATGGTGACGATCGTTGTCACATCACCAAGGTTGACGTATCGTTTCGCAGTTATCACGCTTGGGAACGAATTATAGATTTCTGTAGAAATGATCTTTACCATGGCTGAGGTTCATATGAGCTGAGCTCACCGTACACGATTGATGACATTTTTGTTGTAATGGAATTCAGCTATACGCCTATTTTGTTCAGCTTGTATATGCGAGCTGAGCTGGTATATGACTCAGCTTATGAACGGTCAGCTTAGAAAATTTTCAGAAGAACGGGTACGATCCATTAGCATCGAAGGGGAGAGGAGGCGGGGATGCAGCTGCGTTATTGAACAGCTGCAGATGATCTATCATCGGATGAGATTTATAGCGTTTATTAATGCCACTAATTTTTCTAGTGAATTAATGTTTGTGCTGCAACACCTGAAGTAATGTTTTATTTGTAGGAGAGTTCCTTTATGGACACTTATTTTGGACATTTATGGAGTTATGGAGAGTCACACTTATATGAATAATTTATATTGGCACTCATGCAATGTGTTAAAGCACTCATTCATCAGTTTCTTATCTATTCGATGTTCGAAAAACCGATTTAGGATCAGCTAGAGACATTCGTGCATTTAATCTGCATTTGCTTTCCTATCTTTTAGTATCTGGTTTGCGGCAATCAGAAAGGCGAAATTCACATATGGGATCTCAAGAGTGGATCGTTTCCGAGCAGAACGAGGTTAGTATTTGCTGAAGCGTTTATTTTATTCCAACCAATGAAACGCATCCGCTTCTGAAATGCTGGAAAGTTGCTTATTTTGGTTGAAACCTGCATGCATTTGTCGCTTACTATCACAGCACTTCAAGGTATGCTACCTGCATCACCGTTTTTATGCGCGTTTGCTAATTTACCGTTGCGAAACGCAATGGGGGCTAAACTGTGGCAACAACATATCTTTGAGAGTTTATTTTTATGCTATGTAGCAGTATGAATGAACTTAGGTGTTGGTATAGTAGGTCATCATTGATGTCAGCTATACGTGCTGAGACTCGAAACTTTCGCTTCAGCGGTCCCTCTGTTGGAACTGTCAGAAAAGTAGGTCGGGCATATGCATATAGATATGAACTCGACGTATTGAGATTCATACGTTCGAGTCTAATAGAACGCATAAAAATGAGAGGAGTGCGAAAGTTAGGCTTTGTTAAAGTGTGATTCGATTATTGCAAATGTTTTGCTGTTAGCAATTTATGAGAGTGGTCGATCCTTTGAGTGCACTGTGAAGAGACAAATCATTTCAGCTGTTCTCATACATGCTTCCACTTGTTGGAAATTATGACATTTCATAGTGGAAGAGGTTAGATGTAAAATTGTCTCAGTTAACTTCATCAAATCTGATTACTCGAACTTTACATCGTTTTATTCCTTTGAACAATTCGACAAATCTACGAAGCCCGCACTTTATGAAGAAGTGGAGGCGGTGAGGTTAAAGGGGAAACGCTTGAGTGGAGCGGGAAATAATTAAATCCTTTGGGAGGAATTGTTTGATTTACCTGACTTAATGGTTACCTAATTTGCTTCTAGTAAATTGCTTCGTATTGGAGCTGTAGTCGTTTAGAGCCATGATCTATGTTTTTAGCGATTTCATATTGCGATCAAAAGATGTCTGGCACACGATACGACAGTGCTCGTTCAGTCCGTGTGGACAGTATATGGTCGCGGTTGGAGACGATTGGTGTGTTTGCAGATATGATCGGCATGTTTGAGTGCCCTTCGTTTCGCTTTCTTACATCTTTATATCTCTTTCTGGCTGGTGCCTCATATTATGAATGCGAATTCCACTTCCTCAATTATTCCTTCCCAATGGAGTTACTTTGATGTCCGCTGCTGCAGTTTCATGTGTTCATGTTTCATTTTTATTCAAGCTGATGTGATCCTTGTTCCTGCGAAGCGATCCTCTAGCACTGGATGGTATTCGAGGCGTATGTCTCCCACCTTTCCCACTCCTCTGCCTTTCCTGTATTCAGTAAATGGGCGTTTTCACTCTCCCATCGGTGAAATAGATACTCTTGCCGGATTCGTTACGGAATTCGGTTTTTTGCAATAGGCTGCTCCGAGCCCATTCATTCGAAGGCAGTGCCGAATTTCAGGAGCATGGTTAGGTGTTTGCTTTTCATCACAAGGAAATGCTGTGTGGCATCGCGACGGCTGGTGCATTCACTTCGTACTTTTATATCGGTTGGCCGTTGGTGCTGGATCACTTGCTTCATTACTTTCTGGCCGATGTATTGACGAATCCTTTTTGGGTCGTTCCAAAATAAAGCGGTTCCCATCAAAAACTCATCCTCTCCTTCTTTTGTTCCTTCTTATCAGGCGAAATAGATTTGAGTTTCTCTTGCCACTTTCCATTTTCATATTTTTGCGACAGAAATTTTGGTTAGTTGCTAGCATACTTGTGTGGTATCTTTTATAGGTTAAGGTTGCAGAATTATACATTACAATGATTTTACGCACTCTGTATTCTGATGGTTTTTGCTTCTTTTATTACTGCTGTATTCGTATTTGCGTTTATTACCATGCTAGGCATAAATTAATACCAATAATTCCGGCCCACTATCTATGTGATTTGTGGATCATCTGCGGCTGATTTTTTGTTGGCCGCTGATAGTTGTTTAACGGAAGTTACCTCTGATGATGTGATCGTTGTTTTTTCTTTTCAAACGACGAAGAGGAACCGAGTAGCACATATTTGAGATTTTGTGATAGATGAGTTCATCGATGTGTATTCATTCCAAATAAGCACCGCTGTTAAACGAAATATTTCTTCAGGCGTTCAGGTGTTTTCTTTGTTCATGAGGTGTATCATCTCTTTAAATATTCTCAGTTCGGTTGTTCCTTCATTTGTATTTCCCCTGTCTATCTATTTATGCTGTTATTGCGTTTTCTGTTTCCTCTGATCTTTCGTTCAGTTTTTTATTTTGGTTATTATTTCAACATGATCGCACAAGTATCTTTTCGTACAGATGCATGTTCAAACACCCAGCATCCTTCACTTTGAAAGTATTGTATACGTGCATTTCGGAACAGTGCTTCTTGTTACGAATCCCCCCCCCCCCCCCCTTCCCTGTTTCAAGTAATTTTCAGTTTTGGCGTCAGGAAAACAAATGCTAGGCTTCAAATGTTTGTCCTATCTCGGTTGGCGATTGCTAAGAACTACAACCAATCGGTCCAGAAAGGATCGTCGGTTCCATCAAGACGTTGAACGTGTCGTCGTCGAATACGTCGATATTTATTTAATGTCGTTGTAACTGTCAGGCAGCAGCAATAGCGGATGCAGAAAAACGTCTGTGTGCTAACGTTGGGCCTTGAAAACGTCTAATATTTCGAAGTTTTCTGCGTTTTACCTGAGGCGTCGGCATCTTGTAAGATCGCCTCCTCTGTTCGCGCCTACAAGGGGATGGCATAGTTGTTTGTGGGCGTCGTTCTCTTGTTCCGGATGTCTAGGTTGCCGCAGTGCTGCTGATGTTGTTGAAGTTATTTGCTTTGATTATTTGAGTTTTGTTGCAATGACTTATTTTTGGAATTCGTTGATGTTGTAACACATCCGTTAGTGTTGTAACATATTTCCCGATGTCGAGTGAAGTGTGCGTGATCTCTTTTTGGCAGATCATCTTCTGTGGAGATCCTCAAGTGGGCATCTCAATGTACGTTGTTCAGTGAGGTTTCCCCGAATCTTTGGGTGCTACTCTAATAAATTTATTTTTGTGACATACTCTGATGCTCTAACATGCATTCCAATATGAGTTTATTCGTCCATTCAAAGTTATTTCCAAAAACTCTTCCTCTCTGATGGGCGGTGCTCATGGCTTAAAATGTCGGTTTCGAGAAATGACACTTCTATATTCCTATCGCCGTATCACAGAATATGTCTTTGAGAAATTTGATAACTCTGAAAGGCGAGCATCACGATATTTCATAGTTTTTTTCCATTTACTTTCGGAAACAAAAGTGAATTTCCATTGATTTTGTTGAATGTTCGTGGAACTGTATTGGGCTACTCATACTAATACGGCAAGGAAATCCCTCGCTGCAACTCACTACAGACTGAATGACGAAGAATTATTTTTAGAATGTAACCAATTTGAATTGAATGATTTCGATGAGTCTGCTATATAAAGAAATATTTTATGAGGTATTCTATTTTGCATTTTGCTGCTGCACAACATCATTGCAAGTAGTGGGCGAAGAAATAAGAAATCATAACAATTGTCCAATAAATCGATACTAAGGAAGCATTTCAGAAAAAAAGAATCTGTACAAGTTGAGGATATTTTTTGTCGATGAGTGCACAATCGAATGCTCGAAGGTCAACTCTGTTATAGAGGATTGGAGCCAGTTCTTTCGCTAATTTGGTTCACTTCAGCAAGTGACCAGTTTTATATACTGGGAATTCTCCGTTATATGAGTGATGAAACAGCTGTGGTTTTGTTGCCGCATTCGAACACAGGTGCCGCTTTTATTGCCGACCGAACTGGGATTTCCATTGAGGAAATTAATTGACAAAACGCTAATTAAGATTTCAACTTCCGAGTCGATGCTGATAAGGATGTCGTTTACTTCTGATTGCATTTCTGCACATTGGTTACCTTTGCAGCCAGCACTTCGCCTTTTAAGATCGATGAAAACAGAAAAGTTTCTGAGCACCTTTAATCTTTAATTCCCCCTCTCAGTTAGTGGCCACTTATCGGTCATTCTCACACCCTTCACCCTACCTTTCATCAAAAACTTTGATGCAGCAAGAACGTGGCATATCATCGAAACGCCGTCTCGAAGTATTTCATCCTCCACATTGTGTTGTATTTGCTCATCGTTCCGATGTTCAAAGTACTCTTGTCCTGAGGCGAATAGTTACAGACTCGGGTGAAATAGTTGCTGCTCCTTTTAGCTTCAGTTTCTTCTGAAACACAGCTTTAAGGATAGTACACATCTTGAGTACACTAAAGCCAGTTACATCCAACTTCGTCTTGCTAACGTGCATAATTTTTAAACATGCTTCTATCCTCGCCTATGTGAAAATCTTTCGGCAAACAAACTTGCTGGGATGCTGGTTGTTTTGGCAAGACATCTCATCGGCAAAACCTGCTACAGTATTTGAAAAGTTTTATGAGTATTGCTTTCTGTTATTTAAGTTAAATGTACCCAACAGATACACACTAACCAGTTAGCATCACAATGGCAAAAACACCTATACCTCAGTGTCAGGAGCAGCAATAATATCGTATTTGCGCAGTATATGCACAAGGGCCAGTTTCTCTTCCATTTCGGCCAGTCTTTTGCCAATGCACATTCGAGGACCAGCTCCGAAGGGTATCCATGACAATGGATGACGTTGTATCCCCTCCCATCTGAAGTACACATACAGTACAGGATTATGGAACCTCTGAAAAGTGAACACAGCAATAAAAATTTCTGCCCAAATTTCAAAAAAAAACTATCTCAATTATTTATGAAGCAGCGAAGTATATCAATACGAACCTCTATAACAGCCCGCAAAATTTTGCAACTCAAATGAAACAAGCTGAATACACAGAAGCCGCTTTCTTCTTTAATTAGTCATTAACGTTATCCTTCAATAATTCCGCTGAATTTGTTGTTGAAGAAATCTGATGCCAGCGACCTTCAGTGGCTCGATCACTCTGACAAATTATTAGCCCACTGTCATCATTCGAATAAACAAAAAAGCTTCACTAGTATGGTTTAGTCGCAAAACAGTCTGCAGCTTACAACCTCGAATTAAACCCTTGCAATCGCGATGAGTGATTCGATTGGATATTGCAATATTCACTCCAAAAGGATGTTCGTTCTTACTCTTCCAATCCTTCTCCTATCGGAACAACATTTATTAAGATCAGAAAAACAAAGAACTATCCAGAAGAAATTTAACCTTTCAGGGCGGAATTCATCTGCATCTTCGCCCCAAATCTGCTTATCATAATGCACCGAAAATACATCTGCCATAACGCAGATACCCTTCTCCACTTCGACGTCACCAAGTTTCGTTGCTTCCATGCATGTACGCGAACTGGCGCTGCAATAAAGACATCCTCCGCAACAATCCCAACCTCTCAGAA
Organism: Toxascaris leonina; assembly: GCA_022844705.1. Classification (NCBI taxonomy): domain Eukaryota; kingdom Metazoa; phylum Nematoda; class Chromadorea; order Rhabditida; family Ascarididae; genus Toxascaris; species Toxascaris leonina. Next base: position 75,098 of record JAARMF010000460.1, on the reverse strand, counting down.
AGAAGGCAAGATTGGTTATCTCAGCCGAAAATTGGTCAAGGTGACAACTTCGGTTTTATAGATCAGAAGCGAGTTTACGTGACGGAAATTTGCTGTCGGTGACTGAATTTCAAGATATCAAACATGGATTACATCCACTCCAACAGCCACTACATCACACCACCCCGAAGCAACAAATCAATCTCATTGAATAAGGTAGACTCATACGTAAATCTCATCAGTTGCTGCCGAACCTGCCATTAAACTCTGGCTCATACACCACAGTCTCCTGACTATAAAACTCCGACAGTGACCACGTTCCGTTGAGGAAATGGCAGACTGTCTGTCCTACTTTTGGCACACTGACCGAAGCACTTCCCGCAGTTCAGCTTTCTTTTTTATGATTCGACCGGATATCCTGCTGTTAAATACGACCTATAAACGCGCGATTGATGATGTAGGCCAAATCTTGGTCAATGAACAAGTTGCGGCCAATTTTGCATATTTGCTGAGATAATTTTTCAGCCTCAAAACGATTGCATATTAGAGACAAAGTGTTTCTCACATGCACGCACGCGCAAGCACACAGACGCACGCATGCGCGCACACCACACGTTTGCACTACCTGAGCACTCATCCACTTGCACACAAACGCATACACATGCATAGGAGAGCAGACGCACATACGCATATGCACACGCCCACACGTGCATACCAGCACCTGGGCACATTCCTACCAATGCAAGTACGCACGTTCACGGCATCGCACACACAGACACTTTTGCTTGTATGTGCACACGGACGCTTATCTGCGCACATAAGCATTCACAGACATACATGCAGGCACGCACTGACGCATGCACGCCAACACAAACGCTTACGCATCCTCATATACGCACACGCATACGAAGGCACGACAGTAGTTGCATCCACAATCGCGCAGACAGACATACGCACTATGCGAGGACGATCTTTTTTTCAGACAAATGGTCAAAGCGGATGAGACAAGATAGTATTAATGGCACTCACAATGCAGCGAGAGGGTAAAGCCGTAATGCCTCCTTGACAGCCATATCCAAATATCTGAGTTGCTGGATTTGTTCATAGCTCACTTCCTGTTAAAATAGACAAAAGGCTATCGTTAATGAGAACGTTCATGCAATCAAGCACATTAGTGAGTATTCATATTTCAGGTTTTTGCATATGTCAGAAGTGTTCATCACGTTGAAACTTTTTGCATCATATTGTCTTTGTTTGGATTATATTATCTCCATTAAAATTTTTTATCTTATTTATTAAGCAGCTTATATTTTATAGTTTATAAACTTTTTATATTTGAGGGTGAAGTGGGGTTTTTGCATTTTGAAAATCGCGATGCAAATTTCTTCAGAAAGGTTTGACACAGTTCATTACCGACAGACGCATTTGCCTCTCAGCGCCCGACCAAATCCAGCTATCTGCAACACATCAATGCTGTTTGCATCTTATCTCACAATGGTAAGGCTAAAAGACGAAATACACCTGTGGAGTTTTAGCGAAATAAAAGCCGAATATTTTGTTGATAGAGGTAAATGCGGAAATGCGTTGAAAGTGCGGGAAATTTTCCTTCAAAAGAAGTACATCGGGAAAGTGGTATGGTTGGAACATTCGACGGAGAGAGAAAAGAAAGATGTGGAATTGCCCTGAGGCCTTTTCCTCTCTTTCTGGGGGTGGCAGTGCAGGATAAGTAAATTAGAACACAACGAATTGACTGTATTTTTCAGAAATGAAGTCCATTTGACTTACATTGTGAACACAGACAGCGTCGATTTCTTTTTGAATACGTCTCCTTGCATGGGGATTCTTTGCAATGCAATATGAAGCATATGCAAGTGAATTGGCTGTTGTGTCAAAGCCAGCAAGTAGAAAAACGAAACACTGCATTACGACCTCTGAGGGGGACAGTTTCTTCTCTACCTGAAATATCCACTTTTCAATTTCAAAAAATTATATTCCATCGCAGAAATTTGCGCTCGTTTACAAAAGATGACTTCTTGCCCAATTTGGTTAACAATAAAATTTGCATCGAACGGTTTTGTAGTAATATACAGCCCCACAACTCATACTGTGAATGCATAGCAGCTTATGAGTCATTGTATCAATTTAATTTCCATTATATCATGTTAATTTCAACGTCATAGCTGTTATAGTTCACTAGATTGAGCTACGTATATTGCTATGAGGAGTGGAACAGTCAAAAACTATGAAAAAATAGAGAGCATAATGCCTTTTACAATACACCACGAAAAAGACCTTGATGTTGTTTTTACTGTATCCAGTTGCTGTAAGATCCACATCGGCTTCAGCATCCAGAAAAAGATCGATGAAATCAGCAATCTCATGCTTTCCAGCATTCTCGCTCTGCAATTTCATTGATGACCATAAGTGAGCAAAACAATAGCAAATTAAAGAGAATAAATGCTAATACAGATTGTTATTTCTTAATGGCGACTTTTTTATGAGAGAACGATAGATGTTCGAATATAAAAATGCTTCAGTGTTTGAGGTAGATATCAGTGAGGATGAAGGGATATAGCGGATCTACTGGCCTAGCGCATTCTTCGGATTCTAGTTTTTTCTGGCTGAATGGTTAATGAATTATCATTAAATTTAATAAGTGAATTCACAAAGTGAGGTTGTTTGCCTAACTGGAAGATGGCAAACTGTTTTCCTCGATATTTCATAATTAACTGATATTATTCTTGCTTCGTTCAAGAACTATAGTTTCTTCATAATTATTTGAGCTATTGAGCTCTTCCAAGCTACTCATCGGGAATAAGAAAGAATTGAACTATGCAAACTCTCACTTTTGGTTTATTTTTGTCACTATACGATGTCCCACAAACCAGACAAAAAAAATTGCCTATTCATTTAGGTCAATTTACTGCGGCTGCTTTAAAATTTTCTTGGGTTCTTTGTGCCAATTCTCGTTCTATAAATTAGTTTTTTATTTTTTAAAATACATTGTATCGACATAATTGATAAAATTCCAAATCAAATGCGAGCAAATTCTGCACTATTAATCCATCTTAGAAAGTAACATATTAAACCTTTGTATATTTGTTTAAGTCACTATCATCGAAGAACATGCTAGTCATTTGAGTCGTCATAAAGCTCCACATTTTTTCTCTACGAGGCAACCGCTGGTGAACGGTTCAGAAATGGATTTTCATCAAAGTATTTCCACAAATATCCATTCATTTACGAAAAATGTAATGAGCCATTGTCTCATTTCTTTGCGAGTATCTACGCAAGCAGTTCTTATAACGAATTGAATTATAATTGCTTCTTTTAAAGGCGTCTTCTCACAGTTTGTTTCACAACTTTGCAAGAAACATTAATCAAAAGACTAATCTGCATAAAAATTTGTGAATATGTCTTTAATCATACCAAACAACTTGGAAAACTCGACATAGATTGCATGGGAAGAGGAAACGCATTCGCTTGGAAAGTTGATTTTACCTGCGTCGATAATGAGAAAAATCGGGAAGGTGGATGAATCTTAGAAATAAGATTAGACCGGTCGCACATGAGAATATAAAAATTGAGACAAAAATAAGGTTGAAGTGAAGTAAGAGATCAAAGAACGGAAAAATATTCGAATATTTTTCAAAAAAAAGTCGCCTACTCTCAATTTTCTTCTCTCATTGACCGCCTCCTCGATCTGCTCTTTCAGAAAGACGAATGGCATTCCGCGCATTCTTGCTGTCACCGTGGCCAGTTTCCGTACAGCCGTCGTAAAAATCGGTGGTAAAGCTTTTATGGCAATAGCGAAGGGTTGATTGGCTGGTCTTTCGAAAACTGCCTTCACTAATCCCAAATATTCACTGCGGAATTGTTGTGATTCTTTGTGACCCATCGCGATACGCGCTATCACATCCATTGTCAACTGCTGATAGTAACTATAAGAGTGAATAGAATTGTTTTCGATGAAAAAACATGTTGAGCAGAGATAGGTTCCATTGGGCTTTGTTAGAGGCGCGTTAATTATTTGAGTTCCACGAGCACCTCAAGAAATATGCGATCGTTCGACGATTCACGATCGCCTTCAAGCTGTTTATCACCTACGTAAATTTCAACGGTTACTTTTACGATCAAAAGACGCATCGAAACACAATCGTCAGTGAAAATATGTTGTTCCAGGTGAGCATTGTGGAACCTCATAGTAAGGGCTCTTTCACGGAAGTGTGAAAGCCCTCAGCTAATATATTGACGGTGGTGTAACACTCAACCGATCCTAACCTGAGAACGATTTTATGTAAATTGGGCTCCGATTAAATTCATCTGATGAGGGAAAATTAAAACTGAATTGTGAAAGCTCTATTGGGCGCCTTCGGTTAGAAATTGGGCGTTATCTAGCGCCAAACTTTTTCCCTCACATTGATTATGTTCACTCCATAGCGATGATAGGGACGAGTACGCCGATCGAGCATTTTCAAGAATTCGTCAAATAAAGATTACAACTACAATCACCAAATTTCAATTGATTTTTAATTTGCTTCAAGAAAACAACAGTGATGAGCTATAGCTTACGGATGAATATTGAATGATTTCTCGACATCAACATGTTCCTCCATATATCCGAGCATAACGAGTACAGAATCCTCCACTACGCTTTTTATCTGCAACAACTGTTGATGTCATATGTAAAGTATGGAATAATAATGGTAATTTAATGTAATTAGTTAGAAGCACATCAATACACTAAGAAATAGGTAAGAGGAATATGGATAACGCAGTATTGCAACGCTGTGCATAGGTGGCATATTCCACCTCAGAATGTCATTGAATTCGATAGTGATACCCAAATCGTTTTGATATGCACACTGTTGCATATTGCATTTTGCAAATGTCAGCAATTACTCATATTCTTGCATCGCTCATTTTGCACCATTCAAATTTGTGCAATTTGCGTATTAGCAGTGAAGAGGCCTCTATCTATTTCACTTTCCTCTTTTATTGTCACTTTATGGCCGTTCTTTGCCTCTCATACGCAATTCTATTAATTAATTTAATCATTTACCCATTACTCACAAATAAATAATTGAGTAAATGAATAAATTAATTATTAAACAAAATGAAACAAACGAATAAATATAATGGGAAATATGTTAACAAGTTTTTGCTCGGATATGCACTTTCGTGCTCAAAATGACACCATTGAGGAGAAATTCTCTGGTCGACCTTTTGCTTTCGTGCAGGTGCCATGTCATTACAAATAGCGTCAAACAGTGCAATGTCGACGTGATGCGACTCTTTCGTTGTGTACCATTTCCTACCCCTTTCCACCCCCGTATACCCAAAATTACTGCTTGTATGTCATACAACTCTCCATCGCCTATAGAATGTACATGTGTCACCTGTATTGTCGCCACAATGTTCAGCCGTTCAACTCCAGCACCTATACAGTTCACAGTATTCCACCGCCCACCTTCGATGACGGATGCTGCTTACAAACTTTTGTGAAGGGAGAGAAAAGTGCTATGGATTGTTTATTTCCTATTGTTGTGTTCGACTGAACTANAACTCCAGCACCTATACAGTTCACAGGTTGTGTTCGACTGAACTATACATGTTAATCTTGATGAGGTTCAATGCATCGCCTTTCGTTGGCAGTCAATCTTCATTGTTCATTTGTTAAAGCACACTTCTCTAATAACGTTGCTAGGTTGGCGGTCTATGATCTTTAGAAACGATCTTGACGAGCAGAGACAAACTCGAATTTCCGACAGGTTTTGCCGAAATTGAAGAAAAAACTGAATGAGAGGAGTAGGAATGCTCATCGGTCAATTTTGGGAGTTGTGTTTAAGTGACCTTTAACTTTACGTTATACTTAGAACGGTTCGAAGATCACTTCATTTCGTAAATTTTGAAAAAAAAAGTGGCAACTCTGTTAAATAAAGATATTTCAATGGGTAAATGAAAAGGAATTATTGGGATGAGTCATCGAATTTGACGAAAATTTTCAGTTATTATTTCAATAGAGAGACAAAAAGGGAAATGCGGCGAACATTGCACCAATGAAAATAATTTCAAGTTGCAGCACTATCATCACTACCCTATCGAAACTTTCCTTCCTAATTACTCATCTTCGCCTATATCGGTTTCTGATCGTTGGGCAATTAATTAGCGCATAGTGATTTAATAAATAAAGGAAGTAAGAAACCACTCGGAGAATAAAATTGGAATAAAGTCATCTCCATTAGAATCCACCTTCTTGAGTGAATTCACTGAAAATGTTGGATTCGATATTGTTCTTAGTCTCTTCCAACGTACACCACGAGCCGCAAATACATGAATATCCTTCTCTTTATCCACATCGCCAACGAACGGAAAATTCTGAAAACGATCGGGATTGTCCTCTTCACCAACCTTCGCAATATGTGGTTCTTGCAAAAACGTCAAGTAAATCGACTCATCGTGACATTATTCAGCAACAATTAAATAATGCCTCATATGTTTTAGGCCCTTCGAAGGATCAGCTGAATTAAATCTCATCTGAGAATTGAGGATTTGCATAAGCAGATCCGATCATCTGTGGAACAAAACCGATTGGACAATTTCATACTCATTTAGCCATCAGCAAAGTAGAACAACATTCAAGATAAATACGTACAATTTACGAAGAAGCATATCTTCTATAACACCACACATCGCAATCCCACGTTCACAGAGTCTAGAGTTTTACAAAAATTTACAGTGTTCAAATATTGATGCGTTGTTATGCATATTCTTTTATTATAAATGATTTATCAATAATGTGAAGACACCTATTGTGTCAATTCCTTAGATACGCCTCTTCATATATTAATTGCCTATGTGGAGCATATAAATCGAGACGATATCTCATTTGCAGGTGATCGTTATGGATGTAGGTTGGAAATTGCAAAATTTTTATCATTTTGATTATTTAGCCGAACAGACAAACCGCATTAGGTGGACTGCTGGAGTTTCCGCGTCACAAGACAAAAAAAAAACGAAGACGATTTCTTCGAAAGAAATAAATTTCAACCTTGCGACCATAAAATTGTTCGAATTTCCTCACGAAGAGGTCTTGCATCATATCCACATCGTTAACCACAAGTACGCTCTCCCATCCCTCTTGAATGCCGTATACTTTGCCGTATTGCTTGCTCCAATCGCGAATTTGCAATGGTGCAGGATATTCGGGCCGGATCAACTCCTTTAGATTGCCATACCAGAATGATGGCTCTGGTCCCGTCACTTTTCGTCGCTTCCAATATTCGCGATGATTGGATATGTATCTAAACGAGCGATTCGACTTTGAGAACTGAACAGATTTACTAGTAATAAATCAATGTGCAAGTGACAACGTATTTCTTGCTGTCTCCAGAACTCGCTTAGGTATTCTTCTTCCCGAATGGTGACGGAGCGTTGAAGACACCCAAAAGTCATTCAATGTCAACTCGTGAAACATTTCTGGAATTACTTGACACTGACGAAAAGAAATCGCTGAAAACTTGTATATCCCTTGTAACGTCAAAAGATGAAACCCCATATGCAGTTTGACGGCTTTGACACATCTTCTGCCATATGCAGTGCTGAATTGCTTTTTTTCTATTTTCTTTGGTTTGTTAAAAAAGTGTTTATATTTCCCCTTGCAAGCTGAGTTAACAGCTTTGCTCCTCCACCACTTCCATGGGTATGCCTAAAAGTCTTAATTACTTTGTACGAACGCATGGAATTTTTCATTCCCTTGGAGAGTTTTCACCACACATAGAGATGAGAATGCTCGAGATTACATAGGAAAGGTTTTTTGTGAACAACTAAATGCATGAATATTGCTAAGAGAAGTGCTGATAAATTGCGCAAATACATTCCACATTTGGCATAATCTCACCGAAAAATATTGTATAGAACAGCGATCAGAGCGCCCAGAATCGTTATCCACAGATGGGTCATTTTCTGGAAAAATTGATGCAATAGAGGTGAATACTATAGCGTGGACGAGTATCGATGCCGTCTGTCTTCGGCGAACTTTACCCTCTTCTCTCTAGAAACGAACAAGCTCCACAAAGTTTTCAGTATACAAATGAAAAAATCCCATGAAATGAATTCCGCAATCATCTGGCGTAGCAATTGAAATGCGTGCTTAATCTATTTATATATTCCAAGTGGGTTTTGACAATAACTTTCAAGGATATACACCTTTATATTCATTTCATAATTAATGTGCATACACTTTGCGAATTGGCATTTGAAAAGGTCGTTGTAAACAAACATATTAGATGCTATCACACAGGTTATAAAATAGAGCATCACTGGTGAAGGAAAACACTCGGGCAGATGTTACTTATGAAAGGACAAGCGGAGTGCAAAGATAAGGAGTACAGTTTAACAACTTTTACATAAATCACAGCAGATCACGTCATAATATGCTAAGGTGTGATTTAAAAACACTGTCATAGCTATACAGCAAATGTAATAGAGGCCCTGGGCTACACCTCGCTTCGTTCCAGTTCTATGCCTTAATCTTCCAAATGCATAGAGTGGAGATGTGACCAGCTCCAATTGTGGTTATGAGGTGATAATTCTTGCGATTCCATTTTATGGCTTGAGGGCCGTCGTAATGAGTGATTGTGTTATTGTAGCACATTTGTTAGCTATCTTCTGTATAGTCCTTAATGGAGAGAAAAACATTATTTGAGAGTGGAATTCATTATATAAAAAAATTAAGAGGAAGCGTTATGTGATTCAGATGAAGAGTTCCTTGGTTACAACCTAAAAGCTGCAACAGATAAATTACGCTAAAGTAGAAATTCGATCAAAATTCATATTCCCTAAATCGAGTGTGTTGAATTGTTTTTTTTGAAGATGCACATTATTATATGGATGAGCAAAGAAGGCAACAACTCGTTGATGCTGTCGGCGTTCACAGAAATTTGGAAATAACCTCTGACTAATATGCTTTATTTGTTCAAGTAGCATACATCCCTAAGAGAGTATTTTACCAATCTGTGACTGCTTATATTGCCGATAATATTTTCTTTACTATATATTCGAAGATATCTCTTTAATTCGAAGAAATGAAATACTTGAAAGAGGAAATGCAAAATTTTATGCACAGAAATCAACTTTTTTTAGAATTCTTTCCTCATCAACGTAGTAGACATTTCAACGCTTAACAAATGTTACGATGGCTTACTGGATAAAAACTTCCAAGCTTATGAAGCTTATGAGTGAAGCTTCATTTGTCCAGACTGATACTCTACTAGAAGTAAGCAAAGCGGAGAACAACAGCACTATAAGTTCGTTCAACTGAATTCATTCACAACGCAACAATGTTGACGAGTTGTTCCCATGGCAGCGATAAAAACTGGTATCACGATTAGGACAGCAGCAGGCCAACTTTTGCTTCGAACGGTTACGCACCGCTGGTCGACCATCTTATCAATATCAACTATACACATATGGCTACTGAGGGGCGTTCTGGGAGAAACTATGTGTCAAATTTACCTGCGCCAATGAGAATGGTATCAACACCTTGTCAACTATGTAGTTTGTAGTTTTGCCTTGCCCTCTGAAAGCAAATGGTAAAAACCACTCGTATAACATTGAGTGATAAAAGTGATGTTGATATTCGGAGATATGCCAAAAGAATTGTAGTGTGTTTACGCGGTCGATGATCTGCACTGCAAACTACAAGATACACTTGGAAAAGAGCAATACCTCAGAAAGAAAACGGTGCAGTGTATGTTTGTGGTGAATGTATTTGCGGTGTGGAGGAATCGAGTGAAGGAGGAAAATGGGGAAAAGCGTTGGATGAATTGAGATGACAATAAATATGGGAGCAAGAGAACTCAGAAAAGCTGTTTATTTTGTAGTTTGATCAGAAATGAAGAGCAAGTAAAAGTATGTTACTTCGAAAAATTAGTCAGGTAAGCGGAGATTACCTGCGTATAGAATAATTTTGCATAAGAGAAGCATTCTTCACACAAATCATCACAGACACAAGCATGAGATACGTAGAAGGGGGATGTGAACTGTTAATGATGAATATAAAAAGCATGACTTGGGGGCCTTTTTGCACATGTACATTTCCGAAACGAATTATACTCGTTCTCCATTACATGCATGCACGTGCATCTATGTCTGTCTGTGATGTCTGTGCCTTGAAGTCAGCAATCAAGAAAGATGGAATCACGATATTCCCAGCAAGGATTTTTGAGCTGACCTGTTAGATTGTAAAGGAGCTATGGACATTTAAGAAAGCGTAGAAATTAGCATAAACGTTGCCTCAGCCGAACTGAAAGATGGTTAGATCGTTCAAGACATAAACCCGCTATCGCGCACTTTTTACTAACGTTGGGGTCATTACGACTGTGGGGGTCACGTTGAAGGGGCGCATTTATGAACCGCCATAAAAAAACGTTAACGTTCAGATACGAATGCTTTTTAGGCATTCGTTCTGTCTCATTTGGTTTTTAACTATGATCCCATTTAAACGCAATTTTTACCTTCCCGAATTTCCTTGCTTNNNCCTTGCTTTTTCATTATTTCAATAACCTTTTCGGTTCTATTCCTCTACCTTTGTTCTCGTAAGTGTACCAAGGTTTCTCCATCTTCGTTATCTTATCTGCCAGTTACTTGTGAAAGCTCATCAAAATTGATGTTCGTTGAACAACAATTTGGGGTTGAGTTCGAGTTGATGGCAAATAAAGTTCGAGTTGAACAAACAAATGACATCGAACAGTAGGCAACCAAGGGAAGTGTTCCGATTAGATGCGCAAATGATTCTGCATATAAATGCGTATTCAATTCAAATTTGACTGATCTGATGAGAGATGAGTTACTGGACCAGTGGAATGTTAATGTTAATTTATGGGGCCAGAAGACACAGAGAGACAAAGAGATATACAGACGTGGTGGGACTGATGCACAGCAGACTAACGAATTGAGGGACTCATTGGCCTGATCAGGGGGAATGCCAAAGAGCGCATTGTGCTTTTCACTCATTATTTTTATTCTACGTGAGTCTTTCGAAATTTATCTCGATATTACAAAGTGGGAAGTTTGTTTGGAATAAGTACGACTGTCTCAACGCTGTAAAGAATTGAAGAGTTGCCATATAGAATCAGCAGAAGCACTAAGCTTTAAATGGCTAATGCGATAAGTGAAGAAGAAGCGTTGCAACAAACCGATGCTTATGTAAGGTTTTTGATCGAGGAAGAGGAAGAGCGAGAGGTGGGATCAAGTAAAAAGTTTGTTGTGAAGCTTCGATGAGCGAGACGAATATGTCGATGATCACCTGGCTAGTGGAAATTCCGCTGTTTTGATTCCATAACTTGCCTAAAACAGTTTTTGCAGAAGAGAAGAAATCCGCTCTCCCTCCTCCACTCACAAATGGACCTGTATATGATACACACTAAAGCCCGAAATGGATATTATTTGTAGTGTAACATATTCGATGGGTTCAGTTTGTAAATATTGTTCGCTTCTCCCCAAAGTTTTACGACAATTTGCAGTTTACGTTCAAGTGCTTGCTGCATCTGTGATCTTATTGAGCTTAGTGTTCCTGTCCACCATCCTCTTCTCCTTCGAGCTTTTCATGAAGGCCTGCCAAAAAACAAGATTCCTCAATCGTGAACCATAAGAGCGCCTGCTTCAAATACCGTCTCGTCCGCAGAGGATTTTCTGAACCTAAATCTGCCCTGGAGCTCACGTTTCCCCCAGAGGGGGCCCCATGGATTTTCTCATTTTCGTGAGGGTTGTTAGCAACGTAAATCTTGTCTTCATGAGCTGAAAAAAAAAAACAACTGCTGCATAGGGTGCCTGAATCTGCTTGCAGCAGGGTGTTCGAACAAAATACAGTGAAAGGAAATGCAAAACTGGAAAAACAACGATTTACTCCAGAAGAGGACAGCGGAAAGTTTGATCCCGGACTAAAATATCTGCCGATAGAGGGGCAACTCCGCTTAGACAGGCTGCTCAAACCTCCACGCCATTCATTTAGCGCGAATGCAATCACGCATTCACGTCTAAGCAAAACAACTGCATGTGCAAATCTTCCGGGATCGGCTCGCTTTCCCAATTGAAATGGTGCAAAAGGGACGTTTTTGGAAACTCCTTTATAACTTTATAACTCCCCGCTGTCTTTAGCGATGATAACGGCACTCCGTTCGTTCGATTCACTATTCAATGCAATTTCGAACGGTATGTAGATCCTCGACAGGTATAACAGGGATCGTGGAAGTGAAAGCCCGCAGCGGAAAGGTGCGCAAAAGTAAGACAAGCAGACATCCATTACAGTACGTCACCAGCACAATGCAGGCCAAGGCAAAGACCACCCGCAAGAGCGGCTATGTCCTCAGCTCTGAGGTTAGGCAGGTAGAGTTTGATGCTTGGTTGTCCCTTTGTTCTCCTGACTTTCAAAGCCCTTTAATTGTTTGTTTTTTCGACCCGAAAAGATGGATTTCTCAGTGAAGTGTGACAAATGGGATCCGAGCTGCACGTTCATTAAGTTGGCCCTTCACTTTGACCATAAAAATATTGAAATTAACCTCAAGTAGCCAACAAACTCCTTTCCCACTTCTTCAGCGATTCTCGGCGTTTCTTCATCCTCCACCACTCGTCAAGGAGGTTTTGCAGTGGATGAATAATATATAGAAATATTAATTATCCAATATTTACGTTTTTGCGTCTCCGCAGCAGATCAACCGATTTAGATGCGGCTTGCTTTATTGAATTCAACTTTCAGAGTTATATTAAACGGTGCATAGGCGGCTCAAAGGTTCAAGAGAGATCAGTGTGCCGGCTGTTTTTGATTTCGACTTTTGACATATCGCACTTACCTTCCTTCATTGGTTTTGTATGCTTCCGGAAACTTGTCCATTTTCAATTGCAAGTCGTCTACGTGTGAAAATGGGTGGTGACTGTCTAGTCGACTAGACCATACGGCAGAAGGTTTTTGGGTTTTCGACGGGTGCGAAATGAGCGTAAACGGTCTACCACAGCGGCCTCAACCCATCGATAGTTGCATCCACTTCGTGTTTGATGAAGAAAATATTGATTTTATTTTGATGCTTGTTTCAGTGATTTTTTAGATCATTTCAGCAAGCAATCGCATTATTCCAATGCTTTTTGTTCGTTAACTCATTAATAATGTCACTATTTCAATGTTGTTTATTTATATCAAGAAAAACTCAACAAAGATAAAGTAAAGTATTGGTATCGTATTTCTGAGGCCAAATTAGCAAGAACAGCATTGTACCGCAACCGCAAATACATTATAGGTGCACTGCAAGAGGTATTTGCATCATTGCACAATTTTTGAGAGAGAACTATAAACGCAGTATTATACCAAAAATTGTGTCACAGTGGCATCACTAGTGGCTAGGCAGCTCATTTTTGGTCGGCCACAAGGAATCTATTGATGCGAAGCTTTGTTTGCGTATTTCATTGAAGACGCATCACTTCGACTGACAAGCGATCCGCATATGTGCTTCACCTAATATCTACCATATGGCTAATCCAACCACTGCCTCGATCACTCTTTCCTTTCCTCCACTTCCTTCATCTCCAGTTTTCGGTCATTCGTTCATTACCACACGACATGGTTGTTCTTGCCACCTCAACGTTTCTCTTCCATCAATGAAAATGCAACCACCAAAACACGTACTTTGAAAGAGCCATTCGTATATACTGTTACTGGGGGAACGTGCTCATTTGTCGAATGATGCGTATCTGTGTGTGTCATTCTCGCAACCATCCGAATGATCTAATAAGTTAGGTATGTACAGTGATGTTGTGAGGGCATAGCAGACGCTGACCTATTGCGGTCTTTGCGATATTCAAGAAGGCACTTATCGAAAGCTGAGTCTTCTTCAATATAGTGAAGGCGATAGTGATAGTGATAGGTTGCCGTGATGCAGTGCACGAGTGCTGTGGTTGTTGATGACACCTTTCATTGTTTTAAGCATTTCATATGCGAGGTAAGATTGCCTGCAGCAATCTTCAGCTTACAGTGGCGTTGCACCGCCTGAAAATTTTTGAAAAAAATACACTCTCAATTGACTCTCTGAAGTGTTAGCTCTACGAGACGACTTATGCCGATGACATTCTTGTCCCCAATCGACTAAGTTAGTAGATGAGCTTGCAAAATATGCAAATTTTGCTTCGGGAATCTTTCGGCGAGAAATTGCTTAAACACGACACTAATTTTTGAGACGAGTTGCCAGCACGTTTGACTGCAACCGTCATCCCATTTTTTGGGTTCTGATTGACTTGGAAAGAACGCGAGTAAGCGCAAGGAAAAGTTTCTGATTTTGTCTGAACCTATGAGTAATTCCGACATAGCTTTTAATGCTCTTTAGAATGTGCCTAGTCCCTACACCCAAATCTTGTTCGTTCATACATATCCACATCAAGATATATCGGTGAGCCCTTATTTTATGTCAACTGCACGTCATACAAAAATCCGATGTCACAAGGATGTCCTTGCTTTCGTTCCAGGTCATGAACGACTCCGATGGAGTTTTTAATGCTCGACAGAATGCTCCTAATCTCGACCTTCAACGTCTTGCATCTTCGCCATATAGCTCCCTACGAATGCATGCGGTCTCCCCCCTCTCCCCCCATGAGTGTGCTCGTGGCTAGGTGTCGACCCTCTCGTTGCTATCTTTAAACTACGATTTTACGTGGAAATAGATGGTCGCTTCTTTTGAAAAGTTCACGAGTGAATGTTGTTCCCTTGTGGAATTTGCGTATGCCTTCTTATGGGATAACTGCTACAACTTGCAATTAACGAATACGTATAATACCTCATAAGTAAATCACTACGCACTCAACATTCTTTTCCCGCCATAGGTCGGCAGGATGCTATGCTACTGCAGTTTGACAAATACGCTGTTTTCGGATCGACCCTTCTGCTGAGGCGACATTATTCTTTGACCATCCTTGGCTACCTATTTGCAGAAGAAGAAATTCCCTCAAATATTCCACTATGTACCGGGAATTCGTCGAAAAACACTCAAAAGTATTATTTGAATGTGGCATAAAATCCCCTCAAAAATAAATTTTTTTTCGCTGCGTTGCAATATGCTAATCTCCCAATGCACTATGCGATGCTGCGTTGTGACGCGTCGTTTTATCGTTGATTTCCGTTCAAGTCTGCACTGTAATAGTCTTAACGATTGGTTGGTGTTGGGGGTTGATGAGGTGATACAATTGTTTCGGGGTGGTCTGCATCATTTGTTCATTGCGAGGAGGGCATCATCCTCAGGGGGTTTGTTTGTTTAGTCCTTATGAATGCTCATCGATGTTTGTTGATTTCAAAGGCGCGTATAGGATGTAATTGGCTTATGCTAATGCTTTATTATACGTCATATCAATGCTTTTGATTTAATTCTGCTTCCTTTTACACTGTATGCTGTTTAGGCATTTAAACAAGTAGAATTACCTTTCTGCAGATGTGAGGTGAATAGCATTATGTTGGTTGCTGAGTATTTCGTCTGGCTTAGAGAGTAAAAGATAGAATGAGGGCATGTGATAGGATACGACATAACTGAACGTTCCCGATGTATTTGAACGAGTAGTTTTGTCATTCGCTTAAATTTTAAGTCAGCCGTTAGAGTGATTGGAAGAATGAAGAAATGGTGCAGTGATGAATGTGGAAGAAGGGTTGTTTTGGCAAAGGGGAAGGAACAGACTTGATATTGAGAGGGGAGGGGTGGGGGTGGAAAGGGGTGAATAGCCGCCGTCCATTTGGGAGGGGGAGGAAGAGGAGGGGAGGAGCATGTCAGTTCTGATCCTCACGGCTTGTCTCACTCACGATCCTCTCATATCACGCGGATTTTTTTCATACATTCGCGAATAACAAAAGTCAATACATTTAAGAATGTCACAAGCCGCGCAGCTTGAATGTTTTATACATGTTCAGTTCGGTAGTTCGGTTGGATTTTCACACATTGTTCAGAATGTTCCAGCGTCGACGGGTTGTATTGCCGTCGCTTTGTGTATATCTCCTTCAGCGCACTGCACAATAATAACAGATTTACCCATCAGAGCTGTTAGATCATCACCGCATTTCCTGTACTCGTATCTGTGTTGTGTCTTATATTACTAGTTTGATGAGTTGCGCACTCTCGAATGGTTCTTTCCATTTCTTCGCTGTAATTTGGTGAATCTTAGAAACTCAATAACTTCTGCATTGTCGGTCTGTTGCTACGTTTTTCAGCCTGCAGAGTTTTACTGAACAACTGAAGGTATGATATGTATGTAAAAGTATTCTTCAGCTTTATTTTCTTCCAAGGTTTTTCTTTCAGAGTTGCGCTCGGGACTGCTGAAATATGGGTTGGAGAGTTCTAAATATTAAATTTGCAGCACTGTTGCGGAGAATTACGCCAAAAATTCAACTTTTGCAAATTTATTTAAGATTGCGTTTTCGTTTTCAGATAAATTTGCAAAAATGGTGGACGAAAAAACAGTGGAAAGAGATGTCAAAGAAAAAGCAGCGCGGAAACGTCAAGAGTCGACGTCGAGCTCTTCTTCGGGAAGTTCGACGGGCTCGTCTGATTCGTCGTCAAGCGGTTCTACGTCTTCTTCTGAATCAGGAACTACAAGCAGTACTGAATCATCGGCTTCTCTTTCGCCTTCACCAAAAAAGACCACCTCAGCGAAAGGTTTGTCGTCATTGGTCGTCTTTCATTTTTAGTTAACCGAATGATCGCCACTTATTGAAGAGTTCATGGCAAAGTCATTTGCAATGCTTGTAGTAGATTATTATCTGTCTTTTCTTTCCCTACTCGATGATACGTCATCGATCGGCATGAGATGTTATTTCATCTGGTTCTGTTCATGACTCATTTCTTCCTCTCAATTATTTATATTCTCCCCCATTCCCTTCCTCAAAACCGCACCGAATCACCAACGTAATATCTTTTCCACCCTACCTTCGCTCTATTTTCCTTCTACGTTTTAAAGGGTTTTTTTTATCAGTGCGTGGTTGTGTAGCTTAATTTTTGTTATGTCTATTGAGCATCGTCAAAGACATGTATGAAAGATTTTTGTTTACATAAATTATTTTGTGTAAGAGAAAGAAAATTTTTATGTCCTTAGAAAATCTTTCTGGAGGCGATCTTTCCCTTTCTTTAGCAAGCCAACATACTCAGGATGTAATTGGCTGTATTGGTCCATCCTAAATGGAAAGGATTTCTTTAAGCCTCTTAAGTCAGTAAGAATGCAGTTTACAAAATTTTGAAACAACGGTATTTCAAAAATTGATTTGCCCTCTATGTACCATATCCAACTTCCTGAATTTAGCGACTTAGCAAGTGGAACTCTTTCTCCCCTCTCTTCCTCCCAATGTTTCAGAAAGCAACACGCATGAAAATTGGAAGAAAACAAGATCATTTGTGCTCTCAAGTTGAATTGCGTTGGCTCCCATTTCCATGCTCACTGATTTTCTTCAACTCAAACTCGAACACCACTCACTTTTTGATCTCTTTTTTTGTATATCCAAGAGCACACATGAATTATATACTGTAGCGTTGTTTAACTGTCAAATTTCTTGTTTCCATCTCTGTGCATCGTCTTCTCATCGATCAATAATTCTTTTAACACATCTCCCTCAGATCGTGGTCGCAGCCCATTGAGACGGTCACGCTCGCCGCGAGGTCCTGCACGTGCGGAGCGTGGTGAGAAGGCGACTATTGCTTCATCTCGCCGCTCTCCGACGCCGGAACGTCGTCGACGTCGTTCGACTCCGTCACCTAGACGCCGTAGCTCACCGTCTCCGCGTCGGCGAGTTTCACCATCGCCGAAGCGTCGCTCTCCCCCGTCACCAAAGCGAAGGGGGTCACCATCACCGAAGCGTAGGGGATCGCCGTCACCAAAGCGCAGAGCGTCGCCCTCACCGAAACGTAGAGGGTCGCCGTCACCAAAACGCAGGGGATCACCGTCACCGAAGAGACGACGTGATTCGCCGTCTCCAAAACGTCGGTCTCCCTCCCCAAAAAGACGTGGTCGGAGCACTAGTCGTGAACGCATCCGCCGCGAGCGCTCCCGTTCAAAAGATCGTAAGGTTGGCATTGTTGTTATCTAGAGTGACGAGATCTGCTTGTTGGGTAATGCTTTCGTCTGCGAAGAATATTCACTAATGATAACGAATCTCTTGTAGTATTGATCAGATAGATGTTGAGTAGGGTCGCTCGCTGTCAACTGTAATGAAATTAGGTTAGTGTGGGAGGAATCTATGGAAGAGAAGGGCTTCTGGAGAGGTGAGACAGATTATTTAGATGTGATAATTGACATATATCGACCTAGTTTAGCATGTGTTGAGGCCGCGGCCGCAGTGCATCGCGGCAACGGGTCCTACCCACTT
Source organism: Toxascaris leonina (assembly GCA_022844705.1). Taxonomy (NCBI): domain Eukaryota; kingdom Metazoa; phylum Nematoda; class Chromadorea; order Rhabditida; family Ascarididae; genus Toxascaris; species Toxascaris leonina. The sequence goes on along the minus strand of JAARMF010000460.1, from coordinate 56,740 downwards.
CTCATTCGTATCTTTCAGCACTGCTTCTTAAGCAATAGTAGAATAAGAGTGTCAGCGGTTTCGTAGTTCTTTAAGGTGTTGCATTTGCAATTATAAACATAGTAATAAAGCTTTCCTGGTACCGTCGCTTCTTCAATCTTCGATGGCTAGAGCGAAGGTGGAAGCGATTGTCGCGTCCCTTGCCAAGCGCATCTATTTCGTCAACTTTTTGTAGGAGAAACGAAGATGCCCCCTATGCGACGCTAAATCTTTGCCTCAGATGCTTAATGATTGACTAATTGTCTATTTGGAATAGCTGTGTGAACATCATTGTTGTGATAAAGCGACGTTTCAGCAGATAGTAATTATGAAATTTTAAACGGCACTTACTTACTTGGGCGAGGTGGTGCGATAAATCCATCAGAGTCAACTTTGTCAAAACTACTGATGAGGTGATGCTTGAAGAGTTATCGGTCATCACTGAGAAATACGTCGTTCGTTATCAATATAAATTCAGTGTATCGTGTGAATTAATCACAGTAAAATCGTTTCCATCCCGTCTATTCCATCTGTTTACTCCATCAAAACGATCGTTTGATGCAGCGTTGGAACGGCATTAGAAAGTAAGCTTAGCCCACGTTGTTCATAAATGTTTTGTTGATTTCATGTATTCCATTTAGTTTGCTCGTTGCTTGTGAATAATACTTTCATAAAAGGTGGCGATCTTGCAAGAAAGCTTCTTGGCACTCGTCTTATCTGAAAGGAGAGAATTAGAGTGCTCATATGGCGATTGCGACTCTATGCTCGTGGCATAATTTCCTATCGTTTTTTTACTGATCATGACTGTTCATTCGTTTCGTGTGACAAGCGAGAATATGTAACATGTAGCACATAAGTTAATTTGTTAAAATCGTATTGTATTGGAAACGAGAAGATGATGCAACAAGTTTTTTGTAGGCTTCACCACCGCCACGTAAAGCAACTCCGCCTCCACGTCGTCTCTGTGTTCGCAATCTGAGTCGCAATGTAACCAAGGAACATCTCGCCGAGATATTCGGTGTATATGGAGCGCTTAAAAGTTGCGAGATGCCGATGGATCGACAGCACACACATCTTGGCAGAGGTCAGAGGCAGTGATCAGCTGATTCGGGAAGACCGAAATCAAAGAAATGTGTAATCATACCTGATAAGCTGATGTGATGCGTGCTTTTTCAAAAGTCAGTGGATTAGGTCAAGAGGGCAGTGGAACAGAGGCAGCCCTTTGCTAATCCGATCGGCAGCTGTACAAATCTTTGAGAGAATCAGACTTGGGAAACCAACTGTGAGGATAAATTATTAGATTTTATCTGCGAAGATTTTACGATCTTCTTTGCGATTTTAGTATCACCCATTTCGTCTTCCGCCTGAGAATTCGTAATTGAAGGGAGAGGGGGAGGACATCGACCAAAGTTAGGAAGAGGGAGGAGGACATCGACCAAAGTAACGAAGAGGGGAGCATGCCAGCGGCGAATTTTTCGTTTCTTTAGAAAGAGTAACTTATGGTATTCACGATTCTGTTTTGTCTATTGCCTCGGCGAATGTTCGAGAAATGATACTACTTGTGGCTGTATAACGTCTAGCTTTATTCCTCGTACACTGATAATAATGATTGAGCAACTTATTCTGTGTGTGAGATTTGTGACTCGCGTTTTCACATCAATGGAGAAGGGAGACTTAGTGCGATGCCTAGTCGATATTACAATAAAGATTTATGAAGGTGATAGTGAACTTCAGGCTATGGATATGTGGAGTTTGAATCGGCTGACGATGCAGATAAGGCACTTAAGCACATGGACGGTGGTCAAATCGATGGGCAGGAAATAACGTGCGAGCTGACTCACCAGCCACGCACCGCGATTAGCAACGGCGGGGGAAGAAGGGGCTTGTCGCCGCCTAGGTATGTTTTACTTTCCTGGAATCTTGTTGTTAAGGTTAGAGGGTGTAATCTTCTTACTAATATATATCTTCAAGGTACGCTTTTACTTTTGTTTCACTTGTTACTATTGTTGAGTGCCGATGGTCAAGTGTAATAAGCGTCATAATGTGATTGGCCGTAGGTAAGTTTTCTTATCTTTTAATTTGTCGGATTGTCGGATTTTTCTTTGTCGGAGACTAAACGTTATTTTCAGCTGGCCATAATTTCAGTCGTACAATAGCTTTTCGTCAATTTTCGCGTTGTCTCACCTCAAATTTACCTCGAGCAAGCTATAAGACATTTCCTCTAAAAATTCGAATCTAATTGTGCTGTTAGCTGGTCGGTGTTTCAGAAGAGCATTCTGTGTTGTTGCAGTGATATGTTAATTTTTGCTTGCGTAACCGACCTCTTGTAACAGAATAGTTATCACCTACGAAGTGTGGCTTCAATGATTAATAATGAATTGCTCCAACCACTAGCATTCTGTGTCACCTGAATTGCTGTTGTTATACTCTTGTCTCCTTGTCGACCGTTTGTGTGTCGTTATTGATCTTCCCTTGCTATGATTTATTGCAGATATCGTGGAGGATCTCCACGTCGCTACCGTAGCCCACCTCGTGGTGGTCGTGGAACTGGTGCTAATATGGCGCCGTTAGGTCCGAGTCGTTTCAACCGTTCACGAAGTCGCAGTCCACGTCGCCGAAGAAGCCGTTCGTAACTCGGACTCATTTGTTTTTGATGTTCTTCGATCCTGGGATAATTGGGAAAGTGAGGGGCTAAAAAGGGAAAAAAACTGATTTGCAGTTCGTGATTTTTAGGCTGTTGTGAGAGAAAAGGACGCGCGATATTTTGGAAAAGGTGCAGGAGGCTTTTTGTTTACAAGAAAGAGAGGGAATTAAGAATGTGGTAGGGAGAGGGAGGGATAAATGCCCTGGTGGTTGTTGGGAAGGGAGGCAAAGGAGAGGGAGAGAGGGGTGGCTTCGTTTTCATTAGTGAAGCTGTTGTTGAGTTATTTTCTGTTTTGAACGTATTGTAAACCTGCAATTTGGGCGTCGTATTTATTCCAAATGTGTTCGTTTTTCATCTCTTTCAGCTCCGTTTTCGAATGAATTTTCTTGCTTTGACTGAATAAACGTGTGACAAAGTGGATTTTCAGCAATAAAGGTTTATGGTTCACTTGTTAGCGGAAAGGGGGCCGTCAATCTTAATATTATTTCTGTTTTAACGCCATCTTTAGGAGGGTGGAAGTGGTTGTTGCCTAAGGGCTGTTTTAATATTTGGGATATAGTTCTTTAAAATAAGTGACCTAAGTTGAGTCGGATTTCAAGCAACTTTAAATTGCTTCAACTTTTCCAGCCATCTAAGGCTTTTTTATTTCGATGTATTGTATTGATGTTCTCTTTTTGTGACTCTTCATTTCACAGCTTTGTATTTTATTTCTTTTTCACCTTTTTCCTTTATAGTATTTCAGAAACAAATAGTTTTTTTGAATGGCCTCGCGGAGGAGTTTCGAGAAGAATGAATTTTATATGAAGGAAATTCTCATATAACGCATTTGAGGGGTAATCATCCATTTGGTGGTGCATAGTGAAACGTTGTTGGCTCTATTGTTTCATTGTCGTTTGGTCTCATTAGCTGATTTGGAATAATACGTTGTTGGTTTTGTTTGGAAAGTGTTGACACTCAATTTCGTTTTTTATTACTGCAGTTTGTGGTGACGAGATGCAAGATGCAACGAGGCACTTGTTGATTGTAACGTTAATAAAGTTAGAAGTGAGTGGATGGTTTGATTTTCGTTTCGTTAAATAGGGAGAGGGAGAGAGCGGGCGAGAGATTTCTATAAATCATTCTCAGTGGTAGTTGTTAAAACATTTTTGTTGAATTTTCATGAACCAGCACCCTCTCCCGCTTCTATGTTGTGTTTGTGAAACAGATAGCAAGCAGGTTGCGAATGGTTTGTTGTCAATGATTGCACTATGTGAGAATAGCCAGGCTTGAGTACTGGAATTCGTAGCGGATAAGGAACTATGAAGTATGTGAGTATGGAGTGTGGGAGGAGGTTGTTTTGCAGCTGTAGTTGTGTGAGAACGTCAGGTAAGCGGTGCGATTGGCCTATCGCTAAAAACTTCCTCTCATGCACTCGTGATCTATCTTGAAATCTATCAAAGTTACGGTGGTCACCAACTATATCGTACTTGCTGTTCACTGTGGCAAAGTTTAGGATAATTTTTAAGATCTTGATGAAGTGAGAGCAGTGAGAGTGATAAGGAAAGGTTAAGGGTCAGGGAAGAATCATTTGCCATCGTTTCCTAACCAGGTGTTATTAGAGATCAGTTAACGTAAACAATAGGAAATTAAATAATCTTCGGAGTATCATTCAACATATTCGAGGGGCTGTGTGGGGTGTATGCAAAGTGGACATAATAGACGTGAGTTGCATATAGGCTGGATGGGAAGTAATCGTTAGGTAGATGGTCGACTCAGATTTAATTGCTCTACATCGAGCATGTGAATGGAAGGGCATTCAGTTTTATTTATCACAAATCGAGTGTGCTGAAAGGCAAAATTGATTTAGTTTCATGTGGTACAGTTAAGGCATAAATATCCAGCAACAAACAGTCAGGTAGGAGTCATTAATGAGCATTTTCGTTAGGCAAATAAAATAAAGGGGTTGAATTTGGTTGAAGAATCTCGTTTCAGGAGGTTTTGAACGTCGGTGTTTTTCGTTTGTGTCCATCGTTTTCCATTAGTCGCTTGCCAGTCGTTCATTTCGACGAATCGTTTCTTACGGTGCGAAGTTAGACGGCGGTACCAACTAGTCTTTGGGAGGGGAAAACCCGCCGAATTTCATTTCTTGGACTTTTTGGCCACATGAAGTGGGTTTCTTTTAGCCGTTCCCCCTGTCTCTCCCCCTCCCCTCCCCCCCCCCCCCCCCCCCCCCCCCCCCCCCCCAAATTTCCTCTTTCATTGAGTAGAATCAAGGGACGGAAGCGTTGCGAACATTAGTTATGGCGGAGCTGGATGCCATTGGGGTGACTGTTCCGTTTTATGTAAGGGAAAGAAAAAATATTTTAACATTTGTTCTTGTCACGAATGATTGTAGGCATCATTTCAAAAGCTGTTTGCCTAATGATTTGTATGACGACCGTCAAAGAGGAGGGGAGAGGATCTGAGAGGTGGCAAGGAAAGGGAGGGTGGAGAAAGTGGCGTGTATGATCTTTCAAGAAATAACCTCAACAAGTTATAAATCCAACGACGGTATGACCATTCAACCGTGGGATAAATCTTCGTGAATATTACAATAATAGGTAGTTGACTATAATTCCTTAGGTAACTTCCCATTGAGTGTCCGCTGATTGCTCTCTTCGATTTCCTTTACAAGATCGGTTGGGCGAGGTCCCATCCGTACATTCAATTGCCTTCGATATCCCCACTGAAATTGACTCACTGCAATTATTGATTGGATGAAAAATTGAGGTTGGAAAAAATATTTTAATTATCCGAAACATCCTGCGATCATATGCATAAACTTAACTGTAATATAATGCGCCTCTGTCAATTTCTTTTGATTGTTGAGTGTTTATTAAGCGTTCGGTTGAGAAAAGAAGAAACGGCAAACTGAATTTAAGGCGAATATTTATTTAACAGTTTATTAAACTCTTCGAAAGTGAAAAATTGATGTCGATTGCAGTAAAGCACTATGCTACCGGCAGTGGTCTCACAATTTTTTGTCGATGGGAATATACCTTTTTGAAAAGAACCATAAAATCATCTCTTCCCAACCAACCAATTAGTACTCGTAAGTAGCTGGGAAAATCCATAGATTCTTCGTTGTTACACAAAGTGGAGGAAATTCTTATCACGTCGTGCCAAAAAAAACGAATGAATGCAGAAGAAAACTCCAATAGCACTCTTATTTATTCAAATCATAGTTTGAGTTGCCCTTTACTGATGTTATTTACTGTAACCTTAAACGGTGACAATTCAATATTCAATAAGAAAGCAGAAAGTGTAGGAAGGGAATCCGAAACGTTGCGATTACAAGAGAGGATGTAAAATTCTTCAAAAAACTCCACTAAGAGCGTTATTAGGCACCAATATTCGACAACATCATTCTCTAGCCCTCCTTAATTTTTCATGACGTAAATGAGCTTTTTAATGTCACGACTGTGGATAATAAATGAAAACCTCAAATACATCTGATCTTATCCTCCGAGAAAAAACGCGCTGATATCAACAATTTCGGAATTACGATAGGGAGAAATGGATTTTATAAAGCATATAAATGCACAACGCCTACCAATAAATTTTGGCTTTATTAGTGTTGACGCATCCATTTTTCCAATTGCTTTGCTGAGGGTTGAGGTTTAGTACGGTCAGAGTAGTCTAGAGTGCAAGATGAAAGGATTTTTGAGGGAAGTTTGAAAGGTGAAAGTGCGCATTTTGCTGTTTTGGAATCTTTTACAGATCTCCGCTCTAAATTGACATTTTCCTTAGATGGGCGAACCGTTTACGAAATGAACGAATCTGTTGTTCCACTTTTAAAAGAGGCAATCACGGCTGTAGTGTTCCTTGGCAGAGGATAATGGATAAAAAGCTGTGAGCAGTAATGTTTCTATAATTTTTTGAGGTCAAGCGAAAACCGAAGGAAAAACACTTTTCCCGAAAAAATATCGGCCAAGTACTGCATAATCCTGAAAAGTGGTAAATTTGTGTGCTATCGATGTGGTTTTATCTCAAAGAATTCTGAAATCATCGAATCGCATCAAATCTTTGAAGGAATAGTTAAAAAGATAAAGGCTCGGGGTTCGTTGGTGAAGGGTATTTTCATTTGAGCTTCATGTAATTATTTTCTAAATCTAACTAGAAGATCACAGACCTCTTCAAAAACGGTCAGATCCTCGTGAACCTCAATGCAGCAGAAGTTAAGACATGCGAACGAAATAACGAAGATAACGAAACAGAAGATGGAGAAGGTGCATAGCGGTGCAAAGTAGTCATACCATTGAAACTGCTGCAATTCCATGATTGACTTCTGCAACGAGAGATTATGCCACATTTTGAATAGCAAATAATTCCGCATTTATATAAGATTTACATGAATATTCTAATCAATCAATAGGTTAACAATAACTCGATCGACTTATCAAGTGATCAATCGATATGATCACACGTTTTGTGCAGTTGAACCATCAAGAGTCATTCAATAAAGGCTGCAACAATGAAAGCGAACAATGGACTAAATCAGTAGCGAAGATCAAAATTTGTGATGGATCATGTATTTTGTTGAATTTGTTGCTCCATAACTGAGTACTTACTGATTGAGTAGATATTGATTACTTACAGGAAGAAATGAAGGGAAATAAAATATGTAAAAACGGCTCTCAAAGGTGTGTGTTTGGTGAGAAACGCTTTGCTAAGGTGAATTGATAAGGGAACCATCCGACGTTTTTTACTTTCAACTGAAGCAAACACACATGCTCAAAAATAGCCTGCAGAACGAAGCCATTGCGCCTGGTATCGATTGCCAGCAAAACTGAGTAATACTAATTGTTAACGCATTAAACACTTCCAGTAGATGATATTGGCGTCGGAATATTTCGCAGCCCTATCCATCTCATCAGCTTACCTTAGTGGATGTAAAGTTTTACGATGCAGAGCTGTTTATTCATAGAGCTAGATAGTTGACATTTTTTTCAATCAAGATATCGCCAATAAGTGCCTACTAAGGATCATCGTCGGGCTGTAGGCAGTCATTTAATAAGCAGCCGTCGTATAAAGCCGAACTACTTATAATAAAATGATGAATTAATTGAATCTAAGCCGTTGTGTGAAGAACAGCAAAAAGAGACGCCCGAAAAGTGCAAAAAATATTGCAGAGATTAAATTTTGAAATATCTGATAAAATGCGAACGATTTATGAGATGATTGCTATTTACAAAGAACACGACTCTCATCCACTTCGCGAAGTGTTTTTCATCGAAAGCTTTAAGCTCAACTTAATTCTTGTTGCGTTGCATATAATCTCGAATTGCAAGGCGCATGAGGAAAGAGGCTACAAAGTGCTCCGTGTAGAAAGGTTTGCGCTGGTTCATTTGATGATGTCATTTATTGCGATATTCCCTCGTTTCCTTTTGATCGCGTTTATTGCATTATTTATTACTTTATTTCTGGGAAAAAACATTTCTTCTAGAACTTCGTGAGTTCGTCTGGAGATGCTGAGACTAAACAAAGTTTGAGTATGACCTCGGCATGACCTAGATCAATGATCTAGATCATGCTGAAGTAAAATCTTTCTGAACATCGAAAATTTCGAAAAGCGATCGCCACTTTCACTCTGTCAAAATTACAAAAATTTTCAGCAATAAAGTGCTGAGATTGGAATCGTGTTTCACATTTCAAATTCAAGCACTCAATGTCATCAACAGCTTTCTGCTTTATTTCTTCCTTCGCTTCAAAAAATTCCCATCAATGAAGCAATCATCAATTCAAAGTGGTCGATGAATCGAATCTATAAGCAAATCCCTTCACCAATAAAACCATTTTTGACTTACATTAAAGTTTACCTCTGCAAATTCTCTGCATCGCACATCCCCTCAACATTATGTCATGTGAACAACATGTGTCTATTTTTGCAATGCTGAGACGCACGCGACACATGGCTGCGTACATATGCGTGAGCGGCAGTAATGCGAGTGCTATGGGGCCATCAGCTTGCGGCTAGAGGCAGCAAACAGCCTCGGAGCGAATTGTCTAGCGGTGTCTCGTGCTGCAACTTCCTGTCATCGGTGTGGCAGATCACGATGAAGTTTGCAAAGTGATAGCGTTCGTCGATTCGTTGATCAGTTTCCCTTCGATTGCGATTCGCCATCCTCTCGCAGCAATATCTCTCTATTTCCCAACTGTTATGCGAAATCGCTTCCTCTGCAATTTGCACATTTTTTCGATACGTAAATTCTTGTTGAGCGTTTCGTTCATCCAACGTTTTCATCTGAGAATGTCGCTAAATTGAAGAATCGTGTTTTCGATGATTTTTGTATGTTGTCAGTGCATATTGACAAGCTTATAGCTGTCACATCTATCAATCTTTCGAGTAGTTTAAACTGAGTAGTTGGAACAATAAAGAGCTATCGCAATGTGCACTTTCTGCATCATCCACCGCAGAGTGCTTCTCTACAGATGTAAGGATGCTTGGAAATGGCTCAATAGAGACTTCTTCAATCGATTCCCTTGAGAGCATATTCTGAGACGTTTTCTTTGAAAAGCGTTCTTTGGCGCATAAATTTTTTGAGGATTTTTCGCGAGATTGCACAGCTATAGTATTAATATAGAATTATGCTAAATATTTGATGATGTGTTTTCTTGCTTTATTCTCTTTGCCATTATCGATTCGTCTACGATCGCCGTATAAACACCTCGTAATGCTTTCAAATCGTCGTTTTGACGAGAATATATTTGTCATTTTTGATTATAATTTAAACATTTCCCACAAACAGAATCCGAACCACTTATCTTGCAATTTGCAAGCATAATGCAGTAGTTCAATAGATTGCAGTAGGTCTTAGTGCATATAGTGGAATAGATCGTAACTAGGCTTTATTAGGAGAGTGACGATGTTGACAAGTGAAGGGAGAAGGGGAAACTCTAGAAGATGGGCATAGTTGACTCGAGCTTAAACTGAGGTAATTAATCGACCTAGTTGCGGTCGAGCTAATATCTGAAAGATGTCTCCACAAATAATTTTCATGTTTAACTGTGAGCTTACGGGAAAGATTCCAGTTGGATTTCCCGCAAAGACTTTTGTCTTTTATTCACGTGTTCGCTTCATTCAGTTTCAGACAATTTTTATCGTTATCACTCGAATATTGTTGCATTCTATCGTCGTCCACATAGACATATCCACATAGTCTCGCAGTTGCTTTTTATCAAGTTCCAGTGTGTTTTAATCAAACTATCTTCTCCAGTCGTAGTGATTAGCTCAGTTTTGATTAAGCATTATAGCTGAAGAGTGAGTGATACTGAGTTGGTGGATTTTATTTGGATAAAGACAAGTAGAAGAGTTCGGCCGATATACACAACATGAATATTGCTTCATATGCAATCTTTGATCTTCCTTTCGCGTTCTGCTACATAAGCTTCTCACTTAAAAAAAAAATAAAATCACTGTATTTCTTGAGAACGAAGAAAGGTTACTGTATCGAGCGAATCGCAGCTGGACGGATGTTTATACCTATAGGTGCCATGATCACGTGATTCTTATGTGACTTTCTTCGTCTACAGGGGTGCCTTTCAGTTCCTGTAATGGATGCACCACTATAGGTTTACTGTAGGTGCTGAACGACACTGATGTGCACGATGTGCACCTGCGATGTGCCGTTGTTGCTCGTGGCGGCTGCTTGTGACTCGGTACTGTGGTTCCATATATAGGCTTGGACTTTTAATTCTTATGTCGATATACCTGTTGTCAAGTGTATAGATCGATACCTTCATCCCTACCTGCTCACTGTTCGCACAGACTTTTCACTTTGTTTTGCAATGTTCGAATGAGCGGTGACGTTCTCATCGAAAAGCATTGTAAAACAGTGTGCTTTCTGCTATAATAAACTTGAACTAAAGGAATATCAAGAATCAGGAAGCATTAAGAATAATGGGAGTGTGTCTTGCTTTACATTGCGATTGTTATACAAACTTCTTTGTAAAATGATCTCTCAGAGCTTTTTATACGTTGTCGTTGTTATTTTTCCCACTTGGTGAAGATGTTTATAGGAATATTTTCTTTAGAGAGACTGCCAGATTTGTGGACAGTTCCGATGGGCTGCATCGGGTAATAAGGAAATTTCCAAGAAAGAATCATCCGGAAATGTATCGACCTCACTGAATAGACCAGTTGCATTATTTTCTTGGATGCACTCGCATAAGTCACTCGATTTATTCTGCTCGGCGAATCATCTTACGGTTATTTAAAAGTATAATATAACTTTTCAGACGTTGCAAATGACTGTGATTGTGGGTCCGCCGATAGGCGTCGAGAAAGCTCCGATGATCGGTAAGGTTGGAACATTGCCAAATATTTGGTAATAATGCATTCAGCGTTCTTTCTAAGGTGATTAGAAATGAAGGTGCATCTAAACACTGCAAGGTAGGCTGGATTTGGGAAAACAGTTGAAAGATTTGGTTTGCATCATTGCTAACCAAATCTTCCATAATTTCATTATATGGAAGGTTTTGGGACTTTTCACCGCAATTCTCGTATTTCATTTGTGAGATTGGTGGCATTTGACCGATATAACTGGAATATGGATAAAGTAATTCGAGATAGAAGGCAGCAAATCCGATGAGTAACGCAGATAGTTTGTGTGTGCAGATTGCATTTTTTATTATTTAGCGCTTACTAAGTGAAAGCATAGCTGATCAAGTAATTCGATGTTCATTCGAGGAAAAGTTGTAATGTTATTCTTGTGAGAGCCGTTTATATGCTGTTGATTGCGCAAAAACGAAAACGTGATCGATTAAATCCACCTTCTACAATGGATATCGTAAATACATAACGCGTGTTAAAACTCTCTGAAGTGGTACGAGAAGTCATCTTTAGGGATTGTGTAGTATTGCCAGTTCATTTTTAATTGTAAGCTTCATCATTAAACAACGCTGCTGAAATTATGGGATCGATGATTGGAAATCTGCTATGACATTCAGTAAGCTGAAAGGCACATTCATGGCGATGGTCCGATGTGTTTTACCATTTGTTGTGTATCATGTTCCCTTTCGGAAGCATACTTGCGAAAAGAAACTTAGCTTTTACAAACGGAGATTTGGGAGCCACGAGCAAAAGTCGACGGAATAGGTTGCTTAGATTTCAGTTTCATGATGCGAGGTTTTATTACCACCTATGGTGTATATCGCAGCTGATATAGAGGACAATGTTAATAATCTCGAAAGATTGACGCAAGCCATACTTTTCCTCATATTATTTCATAACTTGAGGTCGTAGATGCATCGAATGCAACATGTGGGTGAAGGAGTTTAATGCGATCAGCAGAATCTTTTACCTCTCGTATTTCACTAAAAATTATTGAATTTTGCCTTCTTCTACATAAACTATTTATTTCATCTAAAGAATGTAGACGATATCTCTCGGTATTCACTAACAACACTTCCATAAATGTTTCCAAATGAAATTTGTAAAGAGCGATAGAATCTCCATGGTGATCATTTATTTTGCTCTTTGCGAGTAAAATACCTAAAACATTGAACGTCTATATGGTCAACTGCACCCTATCAACTGCACTTCAACTTAACCGCAAGCACCATTTTCACAGCGTTTCAACATGTCTTACTCGCTGTGACGTGACTATTGAGTTGCTGAAGTTTATATTTGTGCTGATATATGCAGTACGGCCTGTTCTACTCTACGTGTAATTTGAGCTTTCGAATGAATTATCGTTTCCATCAAACGCGATCAACAGCTTAATGTCAATGTTTCAGAAATATCCATTTTTAGAACAATATTTAATTATTTTATCGCATAATTTGCATAATTCTTAAAAATCAAAATATCAGCATCGGAGGTGAAAGATGCCGCGGCAACAGATGATCAGCATCCGAGAGAATTTAATTTCGAAGGAATGATTCGGGAATTAGGTGACGATTCGTTTACCGCCAAGCCAGTGAAGACAGCAATCTCTGTGCTCGCTTCGAAAATTAATCTCATCCGAGAGGTTCTGGAGCGTATTCATCCTGGATCGATCAACTGTATGTTTGTGCTAGTTTTTGTTTATTCCAATTTTGGACCATCAATGAATGTTTTTTGCAGTGACATTAAAACATGAACGTCTTCGCACAAATGGGATAATGAGAGTATATTGTAACTAATTTGCAGTTTTTTCCATTTGTAGTGATCTTACGATNCATTTGTAGTGATCTTACGACGCTCTAAAATTTCCGCCATAAGAATTTTAACTGTAAATTATTTTCAAAATAAAGCAAGGAAACGTTTATCTCGATCCCTTTTTTGTTTCCGAAAAGGAGAGAAATGTTTTAAAGATTTCCATCTCCGATTGATGCACAAATAAGAACTCCTTTGAAGAAACAGAATGATATGCTTTTAGAGAAATTCTCAACGATTGACTCCAACAAAAAAACTCAGATAACATTTTTTGGTTACTGCATCGCGACCAACATCAAAAGAAATAAATTTCATCCGACCATAGGTGTTATCAAAGAAAATGCTTTTGTGTAGATATTTGCTTGTTGAATGCGATTTCCATTTCTCCATTCTGCACTATATCCATCGTTTCCCTTACAAATGATGCATTTCTGCATAATTGTGTTCTCTTTTCTTGTTGCATCGTGCATAATTTGAAGAAACGCATCACGATATAACGTGAGGTTGCTCTATGTATAGACGTCTATTTCCTTTACAGTTGGCATAACTTCATTTCTTCTTTCAGTGGCCACAGAAGAACAAGCTGAGCAACGGCGCATCGCACAACGTTAGTTCTGCTTTTTTTTTCTTTGAATTCTATGCAATGAAAAATGGCATTGTTGCACCGATATTTCTCCGATATTAGTGCAAGAATCACGAAATACGTGAGGGGGATAGTGGCGAGATTTTTGCATTTCTTATCGGTAGGCTGTTATCACTCTATTTTTATACCTTTGAAGTTGTTGATAAATCACTTATGAAAACCAAAGTGCTTCATACACATAGAGTGTGGTGAACACGTGAGATGTAGAATAAATTCGACGTAATAAACTGATTTGTATTTAAATTTGAGGATTCCAGAGAGCTGAGAATTAAATTCTTTTTTTTTTCGAAAATATTTCGGCGACATTTATTCCCTTTTATTCCCTTCTTTCAATATCAATTGGTGAAACTTTTATGTGTTTTCTCACTGAATATGAATAACAAAGAGAATTACCCAAATTTCCCTTTACTTTTCTTCTATATTTTTGCATTACTATATAAAATCCTCAGTCGTTTATTACCCATTTTATTGAATTTATTTCTAAAAAATCTGCCAAAATATTCTCTATTTTCCATTAATTTCCTATGTCATTAGTGTTATAATTTCAGTGGAAAAGTATCGTGATGAGCGAAACGATCGATACATTCGCACGGTGGAGGTGACTTAACAATTTTCTGTTGCTGTTGCTTTGTGGTAATCATTTCAGCAATCAATAAATGTTTATTTATTTATTAAAATCGGAATAATTTTTTAATTTACTAAATTCCCACAATTCTTTCCACTAAAATTTAAACGCGTTTCCCACTTTATTAAAACTTCAATAAAATTCGTCCATATTTGTTTCATTTATTTCCTCAAAAGTACTCTCAATCATCTTCATCATATTTGCTATGCAGTGGAATGCTATTTCGCTAATAAATAACTTCGATTCGAGAAAACGCCTTNGCAGTGGAATGCTATTTCGCTAATAATAACTTCGATTCGAGAAAATACCTTTCAAATTTGTAATCTCATTCACATGAAGGATCGATTCTAGATGTGTGCAACGTTTTCCAACGTTCTCTTCACGTTGATTTGGTTCACAATATTCGTGTTCCTTGATTGGCAGCACTTCACTTTCCTTTATGGCACAAGCATTCTGGGTGAGTTCTCATTTCTATGAGTTGATCCTCTAAACTTCCATTCCTTATCCAGCTTACCCTTTATGCTCGATAGATAGCTTGAACGTTGTACTACAAAGTTGTGCTTTCCTTGATCCTTCTCACCGTCATTTAACAAAGAGACCATTAGAATATAATTCAAATGAAGTCAATTTTCATGGTTGCATTTGAGCCATTTATTTGTGTTGTTTATTTGTTGATGTTGCCTCAGCTAGCCAATTTCTTCTCTTCTTGCAAATTACTCCGATCCCTTCGAAACATACCTTCACCACACCTAAATTAAACTGCTATTCCACGGAAGCTGCTATTGAATAAGCTGGTGACCATTCCCATAGAATTGTTGACCAGTGGCTGTTTTCCAAAAATATGAACGTTAAAAGAAGTAATATTTCGGTTAAGGATATGGATTTTGGATTGATATTGAGAAACGAAATCGGACTGTACATTTTTATCAGGCTGACATTAATTCCAGGCGGACTTATTGGAACACTTTTGTTGGGAACATATGCGCATGAGAATGCACATTATGCACGTGAAACGCGTCAGTATAAACGTGCAATTCTTTTCGGTCTGTTCGATATCGCGTTCGTAGTGGCGATGCCCTTTGCTGCCTCTACTGGGATCATCAAAATGAAGTGAGTTGGAGAAGGGAATTTTTTGACGCCTTTATTTTGGCTGGACAGTTCTTGTATTTGTATTGGTACTGTGTGTTTGGATTGAATTCATCGG